>JANHFR010001667.1:85858-97000 GCA_032468015.1 Mimophis mahfalensis | reverse complement strand
CTTCCTAGACACACAAAGCATTTGATAATTTGAATTGGCAATTTATATTAGTACATATTGAAAGATATGGATTCTGGGCAGAGATTTATTAATATGGTTAAGGTGGTATATTCTAAGCAAACAGCAAAAGTGATGGTAAATGGAGATATGACAGAGAAGGGGATTCTACCCAAAAAATACAGCAAAGAAAATGCATATTTAGTTATTCATATATTAACTGCTGCTAGAATTGTATTTGCACAAAATTGGAAGAGTGAAGAGATACAGATGAAAATGTGATTAGGAAAATACTAGAATGTGAAAAAAGAATAGATTAACGTTGGCAATTAAGGAGAAAGAGCAAACGTAATACTGTATGGTATGAGATCTATTTTATCAATGGTTAAATAATAAAAATGGAAGTTGGAAGCAAGGAAACAAAATTAAGAAGATACGTTAAAAGGGATAAGTAAATATTGTGATTAATAAGGTGAATATTATTATTTTAATGTTGTAGAATTAATATGTGGAATGTTACTATTTTAATATTGTAGAGCTAATATTAATGTAACTAATGATGTTGCAATTTTGATCATTGTTTGACAAAGATATTTGTACCCAGGCAACACACTGTTCAATTGATGATGGAATTATTATATTAAAAATAAAAAAAAATTAAGGGGAAAAAAGTGTTAAGTGCTATAGTCATTCTTTAGTTGGTATTTCCTGTTCCAGAATTTTCCTGTGATCCACTAGGAATGTCCAACTTTAGTAATTTTTCCCTTTTCCTTCCTACCAAACAAGAGCAGAGACTGATTTTTCTTGTTGCCCAACAAATAGCTTATAAAACTCTGCATTTGGGGAGGGTATCCATCCTAACAGTGGAGTCAAATGAACATCCTTAACAGAGGAAATGTCTAGAATTGAAAGCAACAAGCCTCTTTTGATATGCCAGTAGGAACAAGAAGATTGCCAGTAATGCTTGTGAACTTGTAAACAATAATTAAAATATATGTACATGCTGACAGAGGTTGCATAATATGTCAGTGTTGGTGAATTTTTTTCTAAAGCTTTTCAACAAATAAATTAACTCCAGACTAGCAATTACTATTCTGCTAGGATTCCTCAGTAAAAAAAAGTAAACAAAATCCTTATTTTGAAATGTTTATATATATAAGCCTGGCCATAAACATAGAAAATATATTATGTCAAGTTTTTTTTTCATTTATTTATAAGTATTTTGAATACAGTGTATTGTCCAGGCATACCATTTTACAAAAAGGAAAGGAAAAAAAAGATAACACATATACTGATAGCAATAATAATAATATAACAAAATAGTTCTAACCATAATTAGAATTATATTTCCTTATTTATGTTCCTATTAATTATATTGGCATACAAATAATTAGAAACAACAATTCATATTTTACTTAAACATAACAATACTCTTTCTTTGTCTAATTTCTACCTCTTTAACCATTGATAAAACCTATTCCACATTAAATAGTATTCTGTGTCTCCTTTATCTCTTATTTTCAATGTCAATCTATCCATCACAGTCCAATATTTTCCAGATTATATTTTCATCTGGTGGGGTGTTCTCCTTTTTCCAATATTGTGCAAATACAATTCTCACTGCTGTCAATACATGTAACATTAAGTATATAGATAGTCCCTTTGTGATAATTTTCTGGTATTATACCTAGCAAAAATATTTCTGGTTTGAAATCTGTGTATTGATTAATCATCTTCTCAAAACCATGTTTTTCTCCAATATTTTCTTGCCTTCACACATGTCCACCACATGATAATAAGTACCTAGAGTCTGATTACATTTCCAGCATTTGGCAGACATATTGTTAAACATTTTTGCTAACCTAGCTGGTGGCAAATGCCACCTATAAAACATTTCGTAAAAATTTTCTTTATATGCAGTAGCCATTGTCAGTTTGTAGTTTCTATCCCAAAGTTTTTGCCATTTGTCTAATTCTGTTGTACAGTGGAACCTTGGGTTGCAGACGCTTCAGTTCTCAACCACTTCGGGTTCTGACCCGAAAATCCCGCCGAGTTTTGGATCGGTTTCCATTTTGGTTTCCAATCCAAAACTCGGCTTGAGAACAAAAAATGGCACAGAAAGCTTCCTTTCCACGCCATTTTGGCTTCTGTGCATGCGCAGAAGCATCGCTTTGGGGTGCAAACACTTTGGCTTGTGACCACAATCCCAGAACGGATTGTGGTCGTGAGCTGAGGTTTGACTATAGAGGCAAAGTTTTTTGCCCATACTGTCATTGTTTCTTTTACTTGTTCACCTTCCATTTTAAAATTTAGTAAATAATTATATATTTTCCTTATCAATTTTTCATCTGCCCCTAATAACACCTTGTCATATTTTCACATCTTTCTGGTATCTCAATTGTATTTGCAGGTGTGGCCACCAAGCTAAATCCACCCCTTGGTTTTGTAATTCCTGTCTAGTTTTAAGTTCCCCATTCTCATTTAAAATATCTTTATAGGTTACTTTCCTCTCCCCAATTAACAACATTTGGATGTATCAATGCTTCCATTGTAGAGAGCCAGACTGATATTTTCATATAATTTTGTGATTTGATTTTTTCCCATACTAAAAATAAAGCATTCCTCACATAGTGTCTTTGAAAATATCTGTGTGCCATGCTCCTTCCATACCATAAAAAGGAATGCAATCCTAATTGGGGATCATGTCCCTCCAATAATAGTAATTTTCTGTGCTTCAAATTTATCCATTCTTTTACCCATGTAAGTACAGATGCCTGATAATAACCAGATGGTTTCTAAGAGCTGTTGGATAAAAATGTTGCAACTTTCTTAAGAAGTTTGTGAAAAGTGGGCATCCAAAAGAAAGATAACGGTATTCTGGTCACAGTGGGAATATTAAGTGGGTAGCAATTGGAAAAGTAAGTTCCAGTGGGACATTTTAATAGCACATGTGAACTAGATTCTATCTCCATGACTGAGTAGAAACAAGCACGGCTTTTGTATGGGAGAATTATCTCCACCAGTTGTTGCCATAATAGGTAATATAGCAATTGGGCCAGTGTAGAAGAGGGTAGTATAATACTTTGTGGGGGGGGATCCAGTGACAGTCCAAGAAGGAGGGGGAAATTGTGTTATAAAAAAGAGTGCATATCTAGATTGAGCATCTAATTTAAAAGAAAAACACCACTAATTTAGTAGGTTAAGATGGCACCTGTGCGATCATGTGCACATCTTCCCAGAAGCAAATAATATTGGATTCATTACTCTTCAGATGGGTGAATATATGATACAAGGCTAAAATGGTAAAAAAAAGATCTGTACCAATACTATTAACCTTGGAGCAGGATGGGTAATAAACCAATTTAATAAATAAATTAAATGTATTTCTTTGCATGTGCTGAATTTGATATATTGAATGTCTGTGAGTTCTTCATAGCAACACCTTTAGTTTCCCAAAGGAAAATGCCGTCGATTATGGTATGTTTAAGGCGAATAAATTTGTGCATGGGTGGATTATTTTGGATGTCCGCCATTTTCCTACCTCCCTTTACAATACTGTTGTGGCAAATTTTTAATACTTGAGCTGCATTCTGGTTTGTGTCTGCTGTGATCTGTGGAGAGGGAAAGCCCTGCTAAACAGCAGATTCTGGATCCCAGTTCTTCTTCCTTTCATGCTAATAAAAGTTGTTTTATTTTATTTTATTTAACTGTTTTATTTGCCTTGAGGAAGATATGCTACTAATAGAGCCCTAACAAGCGTCTCAATGATAAAATATTTTGTGTCAGTAATAGAAATTCCTTTCCCCATTTTTATTGGCAATATCATGGTTAAAACCACAGCTCTTTCCTTTCAGAAGAAAGGAGAAATACCAGTTAGGGTTTGTTCACAGATTTGAAAGTTAGTAGATTTATTTACCAAAATATGAATATTGGTGCCTTTTTTTTTGGTTTGATTTTCTGGAATAAAATCTTGCAATTATGATTTATAAATGTTCAAAACATTAACTTCATACAAAATTTTGTAATTAGTTTGCCTTGAAGTGAAATACTTTTTTGACTACAGTATTTTAATTTCTAGTTCATAGGGTGCACTTTTACAGTGGGGAAGGATGAAAACTAATTCAGCAACTGATTTATTGTGACTTCTTGTTATTCTTCAAAGGGTCGAACCAAGAAGAAACCTGCTCCAGTGAAATATGAAGCTGGAGATCTTGTATGGGCCAAATTCAACAGACGTCCGTGGTGGCCCTGTAAAGTTTGTCATGATCCTGTATTAGATACTCATTCGAAAATGAAAGGTAATCGAATCCTCCTGCATTATATAAATTTTGAGTGTTATTACTGAACATCATTAAGTACATGTAACATTTTGTAGCTGATTTATTTGCATTGTGTGGATTAATTGTGATCAACTGATAGTGAAAAAACAGAAATGACATTCCTAAGCTACTCCTAAGCAAATCATATTTGTAATGAGTGAGATTTTCTGAATGTCGGAGAAGGGAAGTACAGAATATTTGTTACATAATGAGTGGGCTTGTTTTGAGTGGATCAAGTTCAGGACAGTCCAAATTTCCAAAGCACCTGAAGGCCAGACAAGGAACAATGGATGGAAAGTGAACAAGGAGAGGTTCAACCTAGAAATAAGGAAAAATTTTCTGACAGTGAGAACAATCAACCAATGGAACAGAAGTTGCCTTCAGAAGTTGTGGGAGCTTCATCACTGGAGGCTTTCAAGAAGAGACTGGACAGCCACTTGTCTAGAATGGTATAGAGTCTCCTGCTTGAGGAAGGAGTTAAACTAGATGATCTACAAAGGGTTCCCTTCCAATTCTGTTATTCTGTATTATATTCTTGAATGGAATATTTTGATCTTCCTGAGTATTATCCATATGAATGCAGTCATGCAGCGAAATTTTAAACTGGTTTATTTTGAAGTTAACTGTTTATACATTAGATTAATTTTTGGGGGAAAATGCCTGTGAAGGTTTTTATAACTCTATTCCTATGCAGAACAATTTTTTCAGTTCTAGAAGAATTATTCAAATGCAACCACTAAGGCATTTTTTAAGTGCATATCTTTAAAAATAAAGTTTACAATAGAAAGGGGCAGCACAACAACCTGTAGCTATGGGGATGTTTTTAAAAATAATTGCAGTGTAGAGTATGTACAGTCCTCAACTATTTGCTTAGGAACTGTTTGATGTTACAATGGAACTATTAAAAAAGCAACTTATGACAGGTTTTCACACTTGCGACCATCATAGCCTCTGTATGGTCATATGGTCAAATGTTGAGAGCTTGACAGATGGCATGTGTTTATGACAAATGCGGCATCCCAGGACTACATGATTTCCATTTGTGACCTTCCCAGCTGGCTTCTGACAAGCCAAAGCAGTGAGGGAAGCCAGATTTGGTTAATGGTCATGTGATTAACTTAACCACTGAGATGATTCATTAACTGTAGGGAAAAAAGGTTATAAAATTGGGCACAATTCTTTTAACAACCACCTTTTAAACAAGAGTATTTAGGGTTGAAATGAAGGGTTCTTGATGATGTTTCATTACCCAAACTAGGTAACGTCATCAGTGCAAATGATGAACATCAATAATTACTTTCATTTCGGTAAACGTCTGTGGAGATTCTCAATCATCCGGGTCATGGTTGTCCCAACAGTGCTTCCTCTAAAAGGCAACTGGATTTTCTTGTTTTTTCTTTGAAAATATTTTGCTTCTCATCCAAGAAGCTTCTTCAAACCTGAAGAAGCTTCTTGGATGAGAAATGAAATGTTTTTAAAGAAAAAATAAATCCTACACCTCAAGCCTCTAACAACATTGGAATTGCTTTGGAGCAATTCTTAGGATATTTAAAAACAGAAAGGCTTATTTGTTTGGTTTAGTTCTTTTAATAGTGAACTTTGATGCCACTAGGGAACATGTTGAAAGGTATCAAAAAATGCTGAGAATGGGGAAGTTTACTGAAACACATCTTTAAATATACGGAGGGTGACATGGTTTCTTACATCCTACATCAGTTGGGGTGGGAGTGGGCTATGGGTTCATACATTGTGAAATTTTAATCTTGTAAATTACCCAGTGTCATTGTACATGAGTTTATTTTATTTATTTATTAAGTTTGTTTGCTGCCCCTCTAGCTGCGAGTTTTCTCTGGGCAGATCACAACAATTAGGAGTTAGGTCACCATATACATTTATTTAATAAACAATAAATTTAATAAAATCACAGCAGAAAAGAACATTCTTACTGGTCATGAAATGTTCTGGGGTGTATATTTGGAAAGTCTAATGTATATCCCTTCAGCTCTTGATTCTAAAAGAAAGCTGACAGAAATCATGCAAAGGATTCTCCTATCTTTACACAGGCAGGCCTGGACTGAGGGGAGGGCTTTTAGTTTAAACGGTATGTTAGGGCGTGTTTTATTTAATTCATTTTTAATTTTTGTATTCTGTGTTTTTTAATGCCCTGTACACCGCCCTGATTCCTTCGGGAGAAGGGCGGTATATAAATTTAATAAATAAATAAATAAGTAAGTAAGTAAGTAATAGAGAGAACATGCATTTCAGTGACTTATTTTAGGCTCCATTTGCTTAACCCTAAATTGGCAGTTTCAGGCCATTATTTTCTGAACTTAGTACAAAGTGTAAATATAGTTAATTTTTTTTTCAATAGTTACTAACCGCAAGCCATATCGAGAGTATTATGTGGAAGTATTGGGTGATCCATCGGAAAGAGCCTGGGTGGTAGGAAAAGCTATTGTGATGTTTGAAGGAAGACATCAGTTTGAAGAACTGCCTGTCCTTCGGAGAAGAGGGAAACAAAAAGAGAAAGGTTACAGGCACAAGGTAAACCTCTTGTTCTCATGCATATAACTGTGTTTAGGCTTCTTGTTCAAATATAACACATAAGGAAGGATCCAGCCAAAATGAACTATTATTAAAAGAAGCATAGATTGCAGTTGGAATGAATACCTCATTGAAATTAGCAGGATGTCAGTTTTATTTTGATTATGGCCATGACGTTTTCAAGCTGTCATGATTGATATAATTTGAGACTTGAAACTTGTTAGCATAATAATGCTTTATATGTTGGTATATTCACAGAGCTGCCTGAAATGTATTAGAAAATGGCCTTTCTTCCTTTCCTTTTTTAAAATAAAACAGTAGAACTGATAAATTTGAGAACAGGTCACAATATTTCTAATGATGAAACATTTGCCCTTGAAGTACAGGTACAGGGTAAGATGACTAACACGGGGCTTATTTTAGAATAATGGTTCTAGTAAGAACTCGTCTATTTCTTTTTCTACATTCCTTTTCCAATTCAGAAGTGCTAGTATTAACTATCCAGGGGATTGTTTCATTTGAAGTACTCCAAGCTGACCAATGGAATTATTAACAATTCCATTAGGCTTCATTTAGGACCAGTATTTATAAAGTACCTGAATGTGTAATAATGCCACTCAAATCTGAGTTGTATACTTTGTTATACATCACAAATAAACTTTGTGCAGTGATGGCGAACCATTTTGGCACCGAGTGCCAAAGGGGGGGGGAGTGGGCGTGACCACTCATGTGCCACTTCCTATTTTAGGTGTGTGCATGCGCACTGTCCACTTCCTTGTCTGGGATGCACGCAGGGAGGGGCATAGGCTCCCCCACACCTGCGCAGTTCTCCCAAGCCCCAAAACACCCAATAAACCTCAAAATTTTGGGGGGCTTATAGCATTTTGGGAGCTTGGGTATGAACGCGCACGCTTGAAGGGGGGTGGGACAGAATGGGCGGCATCTCCTCCAACTCCCCCATAAGTCCCCATGCCCTCCCAAGCTCCCAAAACACCAAAAAACCCACGAACTTGCGATGATTTTTTCTGCGATTTGGGGGCTTGGGAATGTGCACGCACACACAAGGGGGATGGGACAGAGTGGGTGGCATCTTCTCCAACTCCCCCACATGTCCCCATGCCCTCCCAATCTCCCAAAATGCAAAAAAAAAAACAACCCTGAAATTTTGAGATTTTTTTGGTCTTTGGGGGCTTGGGAGAACTGCGCAGGCGCGGGGGGCAGGGCTTGGGGATACCTCGCGTGCCGGGCAATATGACTCCGCATGCCACTTTGGGCACGCATGCCATAGGTTCGCCATCACTGTCTTAGTGTGTTACTACCATTTGCATAGAAGTATTTATTTTCTAATTTCTTCTTGTCCTGTCTTCATTTACTTTTAAGGTTCCTAAGAAATTTATGGCTAAATGGGAGATCAGTGTTGGCCTTACTACTGAATATCTTAATGGCATGAAAAAATGTATCCAGACTTCTAGCAAATTGGAGAGTGTCCATTTGATGGGATCGTGTAAAAAGGATTCCTTAAATCAGCAGAGCAGGCATCTGAATGGATATTTGAAACCATTAGCATTTGATTCGAAACACTTGTCCCATGATAAAGGGAAAATATTCCCTAAATCACAAGTGAGGAAGAACTCTGATGCAAGGAAGGGGAATAGAATAAAAAAATGTAGTATTAAGAGAGAGCGTGAAGGGGAAGTGCCGAGGTGCAAAGTTAAAAATACAATTTCTGAAAACGTACTAGATAAGCAGGCATCTCATGAACTTTGCAGAGCAGCAGAAACCCTTATAGGTTCCAAATATACCATGGAAAACTACTTGCTCTCTTCTTTTGGAGAAAGACAATTTGAAAACAAACCTAAGAAAGCAGAATATGACATCTCACAAAGAGACTGCCAGTTCGAATCCCCACAAATAGATTTGAAGAAAATGAAGAGCCCCTCAGGCTTCATGTCCAGTACGACACAACAGCAGCCATATTCTGGAACTGATGGTGGAAATGAGAGAAAAAAAGAAATGGACTCCGATGGCCTCTACGATCTAGAGCCTCTTGACCAAAGCATTGCAGCGGCATATAGAGATCTAAAAATTTGTGACTCTATGAACAAAACAGGAAAGGAACTGTCGTTGGGACAAAGAAGCATTAAACGCCCTGCGTCTCTCTCCAAAAGTACTAATAGAAATCAGAAACCTCTGGAAGGCTCTTTAGATAGGAATGCCAGTGTTGAAGCAGGAGGGGAGCAATTCCAGCAGCCACCCTTTGAAGGTGAGAGGAAAGCATCTGCTTACAGGAAGGACAATCTTAGCATCGTAGATAAGCACACTACACTCCAAAGTAAAGGGTTTACAAGTCACATGGATGTTAAACAGCTTCAATTCAGAACTATAAAATGCAAACATAAAGGATCAGCAGCTGCCGCCGCCACAGAATCATCTCGCAAGAAGGATGAATGTATCCCCGATGGCTGCTTTCCTACTACCAAAGGTGCTCCTGGGTTTCAACTAGATACACCTGCCAAAAGTGTGAAGCGTGATGGCTCTAAACTGCCAAACAGCACTAGGGGGAAATCTCATGATTCTGCTGAAATAGAAACAGCTGTTGTGAAACATGTCCTTTCTGAACTGAAAGAGCTGTCCTACAGGTCCATGAGTGACAATGCTAAAGACTGTGGGCCACCTAAGACAGCAGTGCCCTTACTCTTTTCATCCGTCTCGGGGCAAAATCACTTGCCTATTGAGTCTGATTACAAATTCAGCACCTTATTAATGATGTTCAAAGATATGCATGACAGTAAGACAAAAGAGAAACAGATCATGACTACGCAGAACATTGTCTCCTACAGAAGTTCTAGCAATGGTGAAAGTGCTGGGAATCATACTCCGAGTGATTTGACGTCTTTGACTACAATGGGAGCAACTCCTAAAATAGAAAAAAATCAAGATAGTGTTCAAGAAGCAGAATGTCATAAACCCAAAGAAGGTCAGTCCTCTTTTTCACATGATATCACAACCAAGTTGATCACTTGTGATGCTAAAAAAAGGGAACTCACAAATACGGCTGTTGCTGATACACACTGCACCGCAAGGCGCAGCTATCCAAAACCTAAGCAACTATCTAAACTAATAGTTAATGCAACATCAAAGAGCAAATCATTAAAACATTTATTCAGTACAGCAGAGAGAGTGTCCCGCCAGCATAGAGCTACCCTAAGCTCAGTTGCTAGATCTCTAGACAAAACCAAGGAAGATTTTGCAAGGAAAGTACCTTGGGCGTTGATGCGACACTCCCCTGGTGAAGACTCTTCAAGTTCCTCTGATGGCAGTTTAGTTCATGTAAAAATGAAGTCAGAATCTGGTAAAAAGAAAGAGAGCTACAGGCTCTTTGAAAATGGGGAGTGCCTAGAGTTGGAAACAGGACTGGATAGAGAAGGATCCATGGGGGATGAGTCTAAAGATGTAAGCCACGTAGCACCCAAAAAACGATGGAAGCGTTTTAACCAAAGCAGTTCTAAAGCTGGTAAGCACATCAGAGAGCTCTAGGGAAGCAGAAGGGGAAATATTTTGGCCACCTTTGGCTGGTACTGAACGAAACAATTTTGATGGAGTGGAGACCTCTCCTTGCTTTTCCGGGTGATGTAAGACCTCTAACAGGCAAAATTTGTGAAACCTTTTAGCTGAGTAATGTTTTCTTGTTTATAATAAGAGCTGCAAGTAGGTTGTTCGATTTCCTATAGCTGCAGTTTCACAGTTTACTGTGAAATCCTATAGATAAAAATAATTTTTTAAAAAGTGGACTACAACTTGTTTTTTTTTGACATCTAATTTTCCAGGATAATTCTCTGCTTGTTAATGCAAGGAACATGTAGTAAAATGTGTGCCCAGACCTGTAGTTTGAAGTGGTATAGCTGTTAAATTACTTACTGTCTCATTTGTACGTTGTGAGAACTCGGTGATGCAAACATATAGAAGCAAGCTAGTTTTTGACTAGGAGAATCGCCTGGCATAGATTATGTTGTATTGAATTATTTCAACACTTCTCTTCTTTTGAGCTTAATTTTAGGCTTCTAATTTTTAGAAGTCAAAAAATCAACAAATGTCCAAATAAGAAAAGAAATACATTTAGGTTTGTGTTTTTTTTTACTTTGCAAAAGGATATTACAGTGGTCCCTCTACTTACGAATTTAATCCGTTCCAAATGCACATTTGTGAGTAGAAAAATTTGTAAGTCGAAAATTGGTTTCCCATAGGAATGCATTGGAAATGGATTAATTCGTTCCAGAGCCTA
>JANHFR010001667.1:75367-85758 GCA_032468015.1 Mimophis mahfalensis | reverse complement strand
GCGGGGCCACTTTTCCTGCTCGTAACTCAAAAAATTCGTCTGTCGAGTAGCTCGTAAGTAGAGGGACCACTGTATTTTCAAATGAAACAGTTGTAGAATCAACCCCCAGCTGTATTATAAGCAATTCAAAATGGTGGGAATTTTAGTGTATCTGTTGTGAATCCTACACACAACTAAATGGTATAAATAAATTTACTAGAAACAAAAAATTGGTTTACATGTGGAAAGAAGTATAAGATGTAGAATAGATCATATTAGGCCTACTGTATCTGGGCTGCACATACCCAGATGATAATACAGGTGGCAATCGTTCTGAATCCCTTTGCAACTATCTAGTGTTGCCTCAATTTTTGCAGCCCAGACACACCTAATCTGTATCATTTCAATCTCTGCTTTAGATTGTATTTTTAAGTGTTCCCTTATTTGTGTCCAGCCTTGGGCTGCTTATTATGCTATTCCCCGAATCTTAAATAGTTGCTTGAGTCCTGCCAGACTATAATAATCAGGGCAACAGAAGAGAAGTATTTAATACACGAGAAATTAATTTATTAACTATAGTTTATCTGAATATCTTTACTTGAAGAACTTCTGCAAATAGGCAATCAGAATTGAAAACAATGGGCTGAAACGCTCCTCATATAATAGCATGTATTTTATGTTCTGCTTTGTTTTTAACTGAGGGAGCCTTGAAAAGAATATCTCCACCAGAGGTTAAAATGGTACAGCCTATCTTCCCATTTCAGTAATGTGTCATGTGGAGGTAGGTTGAGCTCTGAAGGTGCAGAATGCAGGATAGAGGTCAGTTATTGTTTGGTAGTGCCAAAGACACTAATTCCACACTCATAATTAAGTTGCTTCCAAATAGGACCTAATAATTTAGTTGCTTCCAAACATGTCTAATAATTCCACTTCGTGTTGAAAATAGACCTTGCAATATGCATTGAAGGACAGATATATTTGATTAAATACTTCTTCATATAGGCTGCTGTTTTAGTAGAACAAGGTAATATTGCAAGTAGCTGATCCTGCCTAACAATAAGTGGGCTTCTGCACTTTTTATCTAATGTAGTGTTTGGAGGTAGCTACTTCCACATTATATTGGTTTTGTGGGCTCAGCATTAATTACAGTACCATTAGATTTCTAGGTGAATTAAGTGTTGATTTTAACTTATAAAATCCATATAACTTGGGATTTGGATACCTGCAGAATCAACTTCTTTATATGGAGCCTATTGATCCAGTGTGCACACCCTGGGTAGGAACCTTTAAAGGGAGAGAGGAGAATTTCGATACTACTAAGATGGTTGAAAGGTTCACCATAGTCTGTGGGACTGACTTTTGCTGAGAAGTCTAAAACAGTAAAGGGGGAAGCAATTCCCCCCATCCAGACTCCATTGAAGATCATCCCATGAAGTTTCTGCTACTTGCTCAGACTGAAAGGAATCAGATAATCCAGTTTGTTTTGGACACTTTGCAGTTGAAATACTATCACAACCGTCCCCAGAATTGGGAGATTTGGAAATGTTAGAAAGTTAGAAAATAGTAGTTTTTTTAACATGGCAAAATCAAGGGCGGGCTTCTTCATGAACAGGGGTATCACCACTTTTTTCAAGGAGGATAATACTAATCCTTCACCAACCTTGGCTTTACCTCCCTGACACAGCTGATAACCCTTTGCCTTCTTCCTGAAGGGACCAGGTCAGACAGGATTTCCATTCACATGTGAGGGAACTGATATTCTCCACTTCCCCAGAGTGCTCAGAATGAAATGAACTATAAGCAACATTGCAAGATGCTTACCTCTTATTACCTCCATTGATTCTGTCCTTTTGGCATCTAGTTTTGAGCAAGTCTAATTTTATTGGCAAAACGTTGTGAGCTTGTGGGCAGATTTTTTCCAACTCTTGCTACACAAAAGGAAGTGGGGCATCACACTAGGGCGTTGACTCAAATATGAGCCTGTACCGGGTTTGTTTAAGCCCACTCCTCTCTTTCTTCACCAATGCTCTTGGTGTTTCATTTCCCAGAACTTTTTAGTAAATTACTGGGCACCTTGGTGTGAATAAATAGGGAGAAGGTGCATTCAAAAGCCATCTTGTCAAGCACCTTGGTCAGTTGAAATCCATGCAGAATTTTGAGGTGATGACTAATGTTAGGCAAACCAGTAAGTGATTTAGCCATGGCAAAGACTATCAGTCCCATCCTCAAGCATAGATTACCAGCAGCTACTCCAAGGTGAATACTTAATATGGTGGGTGTCTTCTTACATCTATCAGACCAGACCATTTGCATGTTAATGCAAATATTCTCAACTGTTTTCTTTATGTCCCCACTACATCATCACCAAAAGCTTTTATCCTATAAGCTAGAGTTTAGTGGCATGGCAGTTGTGGATACCACAGCATAGCATATCAGATTATGGCCAGGAGTAAGAGTAACACCTAAAAGGCAAACTTTGAAGACAGGATGGTAAAGCTACTGGCTGCATCCTGTTTATTTTCCAGTCTTGCGGGGCTAAGGGAAATGAGGATGGAAACTTCTCTGGAGAAGTGAAATTGATGTTTAGAGGGAAAAGATAAATAAAAATAATAATATAATAATTTTAAAAAGAGAGATTGCGATGATGGTGGTGATGAAGACGATGGTGATATTTTACAATGGAAGATTCTATCCCACCCCCATTATTCCTTTTTGAAGTTTGTGAAGTGGTTTCTCTTTTTCTCTCAGTTGTAAATGCAGAGAAGAAGCGCCTTAGAAAGCCAAGTAAGAGGCTTCTAGAATATGCAGAGGAATATGATCACATATTTGCATCGAAGAAGAAAAAAAAGAGTCAGGAATCATTTCAAAAGGTGGGTGTTGAATCAAACTAGGAATTAATGAAAAAATTAGGACTAGAATTCAAAATAGGAATAAGTGTATAGTGTATATAGAGTGGGGGGGAAAGCAATTTCTTTAGACTACTGCTTGATTAATTTGTGAATATACAGGTAGTCGTTTGGTGACTGTCTCATTTAGTGACTATTCACAGGACAATAATGAAAAAAGAAAACTTTATAACCAGTCCTTGCATTTAACAACTTTTGCAGGTCTACAAAGCAAAGCAAAGCAAAGCTGAAGTAAGATTGTGTGCACTCTCTTGGCTTCACTTACTCATGGCTTTGCTTAACAACTGAGTTCCTGGTCCCAATTGCACTAAACAAGGACTATCTGTAGTAGGAATGAGGAAGGATGGATAGTAAATAACAATAAATGTCTCAAGCAACCCCAAGTATTTGACTCCTTCTATACAGGAAGCTTTTTAAAAATATAATAAACTACTACTAGAGCCTGCAAGTCTTATTTTTTTAAAGTACATATCTTATGGAACATAGGGATTTGCTTCTGTAAATAGCATCATGATTAATTTTTCCCTTCATTCTTAGAAATGTTTATTGGCTCTCCACAATCCAAAGTTATCAGCTTATTACTTCCCTCATTCTCACTTAATGGATATAATGGACAGAGAAGAAACTCAGAGAAACATCTAGCCTAACAATACTGTATCATGGGGTGTAATTTATTGGGGAAGAGAAGGAATATTAGTTATGGAAGTGCCATGAAGTGGCAATACTTCATTATTTCTCACTTTAATCTTATGTTGTTGTTGTTTTAAAAATCAGAAGAGTTTATTCCATACCTCTGCTTCCCTTAGTACAGCCAAAAGAAAACTTTATTTTCATTGACTGCTACCTAAAATATGCTGAAATGTGGTCATATCCTATGTAACTTTGCTCACGATTAGTAGTGATTCCTGGTATTGCTCTGACCACTGTTGCTTTGTTGATCACTGCTAATAGACAAGTTCTCTGGAGAAGTCTGAAACCAAACAGAAAAGCAGCACTGAGAAACCAGCACGTAATAAACACCTTGGGCAGAAGCCCTTGGACTCCATTTCATCCACTTCTTCATCAAAAGAATCTCCTCCAGTTCTTGAAGCCGAGCCTCCTCTGTCTGATGAGCCTGATGTCCAGTCCAGAGAACCCAGATTAGAGATGCCCGTTTTGACGTTATCTTCTCCAGATGTGTTGGAATCGGTTGCCGTTGCTTCTGACTCTCATTCACAGGGAGAAGAACCGATAGTGAAACCAGGTATTGAGATATGTTTTCTGATATCTCCACTATCACACGTAGTATTTATTGGATGGATTTCATTTATACCTTGCCTTTCCACCCAGGCAAATATTGAAGTAGCGTGATTTAAACAAAACAAGCAAACAAAAAATTCCCGCCCCAGGTTAAAATTAACATTAAAACAGGTACCAGGAACATTTAAAAATTAAAGATTTTGAGAAGGAGAGACCTTTGTGAATTGTGTAAATTATTCTCTTGGAAGCATTCCACTCCTCAATTTTATTTGTTTAAAAATATTACTTATGTATATAATTCTGTCTGCCTCAATGTTTGCAAGATGTTTAAAACTGACAAAATGCATAAATACAATTTTCAGATTTGTAGCTTATAAAATAAAATGTCAGTTTATAACAGGTTTTTTTGCAATGTTTTGAGAATTACATTGTTACTGTGTGAACATTGCAACATATTTTAATGTGAGTATGGAAAGCATTCTCTTTTATTGTTTCCAGGCATTTCTGTTCAACTAAGCATAAGAAAATCATTGTGGTACTCTTGTATTTTGTAGCTTGCTAGTTAGACTACTTGTGGCAAAACAACATGTTATGAAGACCATGAATCCAGCCAGATCTGGAATTTTTCATATTTGATGGGCTTTAGTTTTTCTTACATCTCTCCTTTTCCTAAGAGCCAACAGTCCATAGGTAAAGATTGTTTAGGTCCATAAAGTAAGCATTTAGGAGCCCAGTTTGCAGTTTATTAAGACTATAGACTAGAAGTTTACCACTGTATAGGAGGGATCCCTAAGCTTTTTGCCTTTGCACATTGCTTTAATATAATATCTATACAACTCCCCTAAAAATGCAAACACCAAAATGAACACAAATTAACTATGAAAACAATGCAGTGAAACTCTGACAAAAGTGAATTTATTATTGGAGTTTTTTTTCTTCCTTCGATCCTGTCCAATTCTCAGAGGCTTCCTGAATCTGCAGTTTTCTTGGCAAGGTTTTTCAGAAGTGGTTTGCCATTACCTTTTTCCTAGGGCTGAGGGGAAGTGACTCTCCAAGGTCATACATAGTAGAAAAGAATTTACATCCAGTTGTCTGCAGCCCAAGGGCATTAACTGATTCATTGCTGGAACTGGACCTTGCATAATAGCACTTTGCTCACAAGTGGATTGTACAAGTGAAAATACTGCCATTTTTACTCATTTTAGATTTCATAATAGAGAAAAAAGGAAGGTATGGGGATTGGACTTCAAGGACTTCATTCACCAGTAAATAAATAAATAAATAAATAAATAAATAAATAAATAAATAAATAAATAACCAAAGTTGCAGCTGCCAGTTGAATAATTTGGGATAGTTTATTTATTCTTCTTTTTTTCCCTTCCGTTATGAAGAAGCTTAATAAATGATGCCATTGTTCTTAGTTGTTTGATGCTGCTTTTTTCACTTTTAATAGTGAAGTCACTATTATATATACATTTTTCTTGTAGGAAGCTTTGAGAGTAAGCGCCAGCGAAAGCCAACGAAAAAGCTCTTAGAATCCAATGATTTGGATACAACATTTATACCAAAGAGAGAGTGGACCTCTATAAAGAAGGTAAGTTGGTCTTTATTTCAGTTCAAAAATAATTCTTAAAATATTATCATTTACTCTGAAAGTCAGTTACTTTCAAGACCTGGTTATGTGTCCAGCTTTGGAGCTTCCATGGAACCAGAGACTTCTCTAGATGGGTCCATTGTTAAGGAGGTGTTTTTTAGTCTCCTTCATTTATGGTTTGTCTTCTTAATTTTTATGATGTTTATTGATATTGTTTGTATACATGTATTTGATGTTTTTTTATGTTCTGTTGTAAAGTATTGTGCACCATCCAGAATTGCTTTATGCATCTATATAAATTTGATCAATCAGTAACACTCTTTTATTGCAACCCTGTAATCCCTTAATTAGGAATGGAGTTGGGGCAACTGGGGGGAGCTGAGCATTTACTGGCTGGATGCCCTTCCTGATGCCTCACAGAGTTCACAGCAGATATATTTTCTTTGTGCCCTAGGAGAGAAAATATGCTGCTACCTAGGATTGAACTCTGAATCTTCCAAGTGAGAGATGAGAGTCTTCATCACTAGGCCACCATGCCATTCAAAAAAATTAACTAAATAAATTACGGAAGTATTACATTTTAGACAGCATATATTTGATTAATGCATAGGAGCTGAGGGAAAAAATCCATGTAATATATTTCAGAAGATGATCTATAATATTCCCACTACATATTCTTTAAAATACACATGCATACATGGACAGAGATTACATTATGACATGGTGATCTGAATTATGAACTATTCGGTAAAGAAACCTGGATTAGAACTGAACTGCTTTGTGAATTGTGCCCACTCTTGGGAGGAGCCAGATATCAGTAATTGGGCATGCTCAATGAAATCTGAGTCCAAAGGGGAAGGGTGGGATTCAAAAAAGCATCCCATGTATGTGTGTGTGTATATATTTATATATATGTATATGTATATAAAGCAGAGCTAGACAGTAGCTTTCCCTATCAGTGTTGGCGGGAATACTGTTTTCTTTTTGGTAGTGCCTTGATTAGGCTGTTGTTTACTCCTTGTTTGTCGAAGTTGCTAGTTCCTTGATTAGGGCATTTTTACTGCTTGATTATTTGTCTGGTGTTACACCTGATGTTAATCCCTGTTTTCCTGGATATTGATTGGGGGGATGTTCGGGTCTGACTTTTCTCCTTAGTTTTTTAATTGTCTCCTTTGAATGGTGTGTAATATTGTTTATTTCTATGTGCCTGTTGACTGAATACCAAGCTTCCAGGAATTCTGTCATGTTTTTGGGATTTACCTTGGTCTAGACTACTAACAATTTCCCTGTTGAAACCATTGTTGAGTCTGTCTGTATGTTGTGAGATTAAGGAACTTTTATTGTGACTCCTTACTGCTAGTTGGTATTCATGGATTCACTCTGCTAGTCTTCTGCCTATCTTTCCTGCATGGTGACTGTTACAGTTCTTTCACTGTTGCATGTTGTACAGCTAGTCCTTGATTTATGACCACAACTGGGGCTGGAATCTCGGTTATTGAGCATAGTGGTCATTTAATCCATGTGACTGAATTACTCTGACAGGCTGCAGGAATGGAGCTGGGATTTTCAGGGTTTGACCTTCTAGTATTTAGGAAATTTATAATACATTATGTATTATATATCCACTGCATCCCACTGTCCAGCTCTACTTCTGCATCTTTCTCATTTAAAATAATTTGTAACGTATCAACTGGAACTGCATTTTTAGACTAACTTAGTAAAAAATATGTCCTTGTAGAGCAATGTGTTTTCATGTTCTAAATTATCAATGGTGCTTATCCACAGTATTCTGCGGCTGGTCCTTTGGATACTGAAATGCCTGAGTTTTATTCCACATCTCGGCTTTCATATGCTGTTGAAGGTATGAAGAAGTGCATACATAAGTAAATAATACTAAAGTGAGCCAGGGTTTGGGATTGCATCTCAGAATCCATCAGCTAGGGTGAATGTATCTTCATATGAACCAAATATAAACTGAGCCCAATAAAAAGAACTATATTTTTACCTCATTAGACTGAACTGATTTAAAATGAAATCTTGGCTCTACCTGGAATTCCTCAGGAACATTCTGAGGAATAATTCAGGAACATTCAAAAACATGAACATATGAAGAGTATGAATAGAAGTTATCTTGAGAAGAAAGTTGCGTGAGACTCATAAGTCTTTGACTTAACTATGAGAGTTTCAGCTCCAACTGGACTTTTTTTGGTTATGTTCTAAAGGATGAGACATCCAGAGTCAATTGAGGTGACACCTTAATTTTGATAAGTAGTTTTCAAAGAGATTTCTTAAAACCACTGCATTTATCTAGATGTAAACTGTCTGCATTAAAGATGAACTTGCCCTACAAAGGAAGAATAGGTAGGAAAAATATAATTCCACATTTGCTTGATTATTTGCTTTCGTACACAGAAATGGCCAGGTATGCTCATGTTCTGCTCTCTCCTTCCAGCAAAAACGGTCAGGAGGAGAAAGATGATGGGAGGGCAGTTGCATTAAGAATGTAAGCAGAGAAAAGGGACATCAAAATACTATGGAGATGATGGGGGGGCAGGGAAGAGGTTACTAGGCGGAGAAGAGAAGCCTCTTAAAAGAGTTAAATTTTCCAAGCCAATAGTGTGTACCAAGCAATGGCTGCTCTTGAAAGACACATCTTTTCAGCAACATCATTTGTAACTTCTATCCATTTGCTTATTTAAAACACTGTCCCTCTATTATTCTCTGTTTGAATACAAACATCAGTTTTTAGGTAAATACCATATTTTTTGCTCCATAAGACACACTTCTGTGTCCCCAAAAGTGGGTGGGAATGTCTGTGCGTCTTATGGAGTGAAAAATATGGGCTGCCATGGTGGGGTCCTTTTACAGTGCTGAACAGTGCATCTTATTTATTTATTTATTTAAAACAGTATTAAATCAGTTTTAGCCCCACTAATTTATAAAATTAACTATAGCAACCAATTAAAAACCAATTAAAACCTTATCATGGGGACAGACCCTGTCTTTTTCATTGCCTATTTTCCTCCTCTAAACCTAGGTGCATCTTAGGGTCAGGTGTGTCTTATAGTGCAAAAAATATGGTACTTGGATCGTATTAATTCCCAGATAAATTATTTGTTCCACAGTGGTCCTACAGAATAAGTAGGGTGTGCTGTTTGCAAATGGACAGACACACTTTTCAAACTGTTAGAATCGAAGTATGGAATACATATACACTTTCTATATAGCCACTGAAGGGAAATCAACATTTGCAGAAGTCCTTTTTGCTCAGTTAACAGAAGGTCCCCTAGGTTGGATTATTATGGCATTCCGTTTTGAGGACCAGGCATGCCAGAATTGTATTGTGGGGAAGTTTAATTCCATACAGCTCCAAATGTGAGGTCTTCCTTGCTGCAGCTCCTGAAAAGGTTCCTGGGAAACAGAGGAAGAGAAAGCGGCAACGACGCAGCTTGGCAGCAACTCCCTCTAAAAAAGAAAAGAGTGACAATACCCAGGAGGAAACTCCAAATACGGAGGTACTGCTAAGCTTTGTATGATGTGACTTTGCAATTTTAATTGCTTTGCCATTGAAGAATAAACTTTTCTTATATTTATAACAACAATATACACGAAGGGACGTTTTAGTAAATATTGTTTTGCCAGTAAATATTTCCCTGCTAGACTAGGCACTTGCTTTAAAAACCCTAATCACGGTCATTTTAAAGGATATTGTTGGGAGTCACATGACCAAGGTAAACCAAAGTTTTTAAGGTAATTTTGTTCTGAAATTTGAGTGTTGTCTAATAATAGTATCTCTTATTGTTCAGTCACTGAGTTACATCCAACTCTTTGCAGCCCCATGAATCACAGCAAGCCAGGTCTTTTGCAGTTTGCCAAAACTTGTTGTGTTGATGCCACTATTTGACCATCTCATCCTCTGCTGTCTCCTTCTGCCTTTGCCTTCCATCTTTCCCAACATCTGGGAAGACTCTTCGCAGAGTCTTTTCCAATGAGCCCTCTCTTCTCATTTGGTGGCCAAAATACTTGACCTTCGGCTTTAGTCCCTATCCTTCCAAAGAACGGTCAGGATGGATTTCCTTTAGGATTGTCTGATTTGATCTCCTGGCAGTCCAAGAGGCACTGAAGAATCTTTACAAGGTCTCAGGTTTTTTTACTTTATATTGGTATAAAATCATACTTTATAAAATTTCCTCCCTCTCTTTTATGCTCTGAATAGTTGTTTTTGTTTACTTGGTTTTATTTCAAAAATGAAAGTGTTCACATGAATGGAAAATTTAAACTCATTTAATCAACTTTCATGTGAGTAATGGCCGATGTAACATCTGGAAACCACTAGGGATATATTAAATATGGGGTTGGTTTGTTTAAAATCTCTATTTTTCTTCTTTTTAAAGGGTGACACTTCTCATGGAGTAGCTGGAAGCCCAAAGGAAACTACAGAGGAAGGTTCTGAAAATGATCCTGGGTTGCCTTCATCCAAAAAGATGCAGGGGGAACGAGGTGGCGGAGCTGCTCTCAAGGAGAATGTGTGTCAGGTAGTAGCCTCCAGTATTTGTCCTAACACAGGAATTGGGAGGGTGGCTTAAAACAATTGTAGTTGCTAAAACACATTGTAAGCTGCCCTGAGTCTTCGGAGAAGGGCGGGATATAAATGGGATTAAAATAAAATAAAA
>JANHFR010001667.1:64760-75267 GCA_032468015.1 Mimophis mahfalensis | reverse complement strand
CTTCAAACGGCCAAGGTTGAGAAACACTGCCTTACAAGCTTCTTCCATTTGCATATTAGTGTTTCAAAAGTCCTTTCCACCTTTGCTGCTGATTCCTCCTTTTCTGTTTCTCCTATATCTGTTACTTTTGACTCCTGGTTTGTTTAAAGCTTCTTTTGTATTCATAATGATTTCTTAAGCAACCTGCTCCTGTTTTTTCCCCTCCTGGAATTGTGTGCAATAGTACTTCCAGAATCACTTTTGAGAAAGCCCAAACCTTTCTGCACTCTCTTTGATCTAAGGATTTTTGTCAACGAGATCCATTTTACTGCTTCTGAGTTGTTCATTACTGAGTACCTATATATCCCTCTTGGTCTCAGTACACAGCATCATGCTATTTTCTGGGATCTCTTCCCCCACTCACCCCACCCTGGTTAGTTTCAGTTTAAAGCTACCCAGATGAGAGTTGCAAAATGATTTCCAAACCCTTTCTTCCCCATTCGCATGTGGATCACTTTACCAGAATTGTTTACCTTGGAAGTATCAAAATTGCTTCCATTCCATACTATTTGCATGACAGATTGTTCATGTGCAGTATTATTATTATTTTCTCTTACTGGGCTATGCTGTACAATAGGAAGAGGTGAAAAAGCACCTGTTTCTTCATTCCTTTTGCCCAATCTATCAGTATATCATAGCACCTTGTAGTATCTTCAAGGCCCTTACAAGTTGTGTCATTTGTTCCTGTGTGTGGATCATTAGGAAGGGATATTTATCAGCAGGTGCACAGGTAGTCCTCGACATACAACCATAATGGAACCTGTCCATCACAGTCGCCCATACTATAAAATGAAGTCATGTGATTGCAGGATGCTACAAACTGCTGTAAATGCGGGCTGATTGCTGGGCACCCAAAATATGGTCATGTGGCCATCAGTGAGGGGATGTCACAACTTCAGAACTAGGTCGTAAGATCCCCTGGAAGGTCTCTCCTAACTTTGAATGGCCACTAAGTGACCGGTCATAAGGACTACCTGTAAAAATATTGGGGAATTGTTCCATTATTTCTGCCTTTTTAGTAAGTTTCTTCTGGGAGTCTTCTTGATGCTGCAGTGAATATTTTCTGTGCCTGGTTTAAAAATTCTCCATCTTCCATGAGAAAGCCAAATTAACTATATTTGGCTTTCTCTTCCAGAGGAGCAGTCAGCTTACACTTATAGCATGTACTTGTCTTCGAGGGAAGACACGCACCCCCAAATATGACACATCCCCTGAAGGTCATGAGAGCATCTCTGTCCCAGTAAACAAACAATTTAAAAAGTTGGTTTCTGAGTAACTGGCTTCCCTGTATGTCCTATGAAGATGCGCTACCTATACCCACAGCAAGCAGAATTCCAACTGCAAACCAACATTACTCAGGAAACATTAAGCAAGCGAACACAGGAACACCCAGAAGCAGCCAGCAGTAGAAGCAGCAATCATTCACCAGTCTCTCTAGTTTTTCCACTTTTCCCTTCCCTCTTTTCTGCCTCTTTCTTGCTCTCTGGTGAATTCCTCTGCCTAATCGTTATCTGTCCTTCTTATTCATTTGCTTAATGACCTCTCTGTTTGGGAACTAGCCCCCTTATGTTTCAGAGTATAAAATGTTTTCCTATTGACTTTAGGGTAGATAAGTAATGCATGTAAACACTGTATGTATGCAATGCATGCAAACAACAATTTGCCAGGGAAAGGGGATACAGGAATTGAGCTAAATTTTGCCTTGTAGAATGGACTTAAGTTTAACTTAGAAATAGTCTAAATTGCTTATGTTTCTATAAAAAACATCTGTATACTTAAGGAAAAAAATTATTGTTGAATGTTTCCAAATGAAGTTTCAACTGGGGTTTTGTATATTATTGTACATACAAAAAAAAAACAGCTTATGGTGACATACTGTTCATTTACATGCAGATCTGTGAAAAGCCAGGTGAATTGTTGCTGTGTGAAGCTCAGTGCTGTGGTGCTTTCCATCTGCAGTGCCTCGGGCTCTCAGAAATGCCGAAGGGCAAGTTTATCTGCACTGAGTGTTCCACAGGTACAGTACTGGGTGGATGGAAAGAACTTACTATCAAGTGGTGCTGTCGACCAGCTTGGCAGCCTTCAAAAAAGGGTTGGATCAGTTAATGGAAAGCATGGGGACCAATGGCTGTTAGCCCTGGTGGCAGTGTGACTGCCCCTGAAGAACATCAGCTGGAGGCTACTGAGCTTCCTTGTAAAGTTGGCTGGCCACTGTGAGAACAGACTGCTGGACTAGATAGTCCAGAGGTCTAATCCAGCAGGGCATTGCTTAGGTTCTTAAATTCTTAGGTAAGTGTTTGAACTTGTTGCAAACAAGTGGTTTTCCTGTGGGGGACAGATGGCCTTGTGGTCAGCTGATCTAGAATACATTTGAGCTCTTTCGAGACCTTCTCTTTGGATGACTCCTTAATTATAAACTTTGGTTGTTGCTTCTGTTTTTGAATGCCTCTATCTCTTGTTCTTGATTTCTCCTTTAGGAGTTCACACGTGTTTTGTATGCAAGAATAGTGGGGAGAATGCAAAGCGTTGCTTACTTCCTCTGTGTGGCAAATACTACCATGAAGAATGTATACAGAAATATCCTCCCACAGTCATGCAGAACAAGGGCTTTCGCTGCTCACTGCATATCTGTATGACGTGCCATGCTGCTAACCCAGCTAATGTTTCTGCATCTAAAGGTATGTACAAGGGACTTCTTTATGTGGTCAGTTCAGTGATGCCAAAATTTGGAGCAAGATGTGGGTTTTATTTGTAGACAAGAGTCGATAGACTTCTTTTTTAAATTTAAATTTTTGTTATTATTTCCCAAACTTATTAATTTTTAGAACCGCAATTCAATATATTTCTTTTTAGGTCGCTTGATGCGCTGTGTGCGGTGCCCTGTTGCATACCATTCAAATGATTTCTGCCTTGCTGCTGGGACAGTGATTCTTGCTTCCAACAGCATTATCTGCCCCAATCATTTTACCCCGCGAAGGGGCTGTAGAAACCATGAGCATGTAAACGTCAGCTGGTGTTTTGTTTGCTCAGAAGGTAATGCATTGTTTGTTGGATGTGATGCATTGTATACATTTTAATGAAGACTTCTTTGTTTTTGTATTGGAAGACACCTCTGAAGATAGGAGAGGGAATTTGTGATAGGTGTCTCAGAAGAATAAAGCAAAAATATCATATATACTATCTCCATAAGTAATGCTTGTATAACTTATGTGTAGCATGCAATTAGAGGGAAGATGCTGGCCAGTCTAAAAGGCAATCCTAACCCTACAAGGATTAGGATTAGAACCCTGCAGAAATAGATGCTATAGCATTAAATGCCTGTGTATTATTTTGGCCTTAAGGCCTCTAATTATAAATCCTGTTACTGGTGGTAACTTGGTTCTGGTGATTGTGATTACCCATCTTTCATCTTTATAGGTGGTAGCCTTTTGTGCTGTGAATCGTGCCCTGCTGCGTTCCATCGGGAGTGTCTGAGCATTGACATGCCGGAGGGGAGCTGGTACTGTAATGAGTGCAAGGCTGGCAAGAAGCCACACTATAAGGAAGTGTTCTGGGTGAAAGTGGGGCGTTACAGGTGGGTGAAAGAAGCAATTCATATTACACCTAAATTACTGGTCTTGTTTCAGATATAAACTGAGTCTGTCCATTAGAAGAAGAAATCACCATCATCTTTATAGTTCAGGTAGTCCTTGGCTTACAACAGTTCATTGAGTGACCATTTGAAGTTACAACAACACTGAAAAAGTGACTGACGATCATTCTTCATGACTGTTGCAGCATCCCCATTATCACGTGATCAAAATTCAGAGACTTGGCAGCTGACTCATATTTGCAGATGGTTGCAGTGTCCTGTGACCCCCTTTTGCAACCTTCTGGCAAAGTCAGTGGGAAAGCCAGATTCACTTAACAACTGGGTTATTAACTTATCAACTGCAGTGATTCGCTTAACAACCGAGGCAAGAAAGGTCATAAAGTGGAGCAAAACTCACTTAACAAATTTCTCACTTAACAACAGAAATTTTGGGCCCAATTATGATCATAAGTCGAGGACTATCTGAAATGATAATTAAGCTATCTTAACACACGTGTGTGCTTTATCTCAGTTTTTCCTGCTGAAGCTTTCACACTGTGAAGAGAACATGTAAAGGATCTGATCTTACCCTATTCTGTTGTGACTGAATTAGCAAAGAGGATGCATATCTGAGAAGTTGCAGTAGGCACATCTATTCATTATTTTGTGTTCTTTATCATCAGGTGGTGGCCAGCCGAGATTTGCCACCCTAGGACCATTCCTGTCAACATTCAGAAGATGAAACATGTCATTGGTGAATTCCCTGTTCTTTTTTTCGGATCAAATGATTACCTTTGGACTCACCAGGCTCGAGTGTTTCCTTATATGGAAGGAGATGTGAGCAGCAAGGATAAGATGGCAAAGGGAGTGGATGGCATTTATAAGAAGGGTAACTTACTTTAATTCAATTCAGTCTAAGAAAGTACTTAAATATCACAAAATCACAAAGTACTTGGCCTATACTTCTGTGTTCTTACATGAGATAGCAATTTACTTTATTATTTGTGGTCTCGGAGCAAAGGTAAGGTAAAACACTGACAATCTAATATTTGCCTTTTTATCCCAGTTAATGAATTAGCCTGTGAGTTACTTATACAATATGTCACTTTTGTGCAGGAGTTCAGGATGTTATATTTGCTTTGATTTTGTTGAACTGAAGCCACCATAATAGTCTATAGTGGGTGTCGGCAACCTGTGGCTCCAGAGCCACATGCAGCTCTTTGGGTCTTCTGCTGTGGCTCCTTGTCCCATCACTGGCTGACCCCACCTCTTGCCCTCACCCTCTCCTCCTTTGCTTGGCCTGAGAAGGTAAGGGCGACAGCAGGGGATGGAGAAGCGACCAGGGCTGATTCCCCCGTGCCTCACTCTTGCTGGAGCTTCTTCCACTTGTTGGTGCTGGGCATGCCTCAGTCACTTGGGGAGATGCACAGTCTGCTCTCCATGCCAAGAAACTGGCCCGACCTGGTCTGAACCAACACGGGCCATGCTAACATGATGACTGGCAGGGTGGGAATGGGATCCGGGAGGAGGGGATGTCAGAAAGGGGGATGGGCCCACAGCGTCCAGCCATGGCTTTAAGAAGCTCAGGGCAGCAGGCAAAGGGGTCTGGCCCTGCTGAATCTCGCACGCCCACCCCAGGAGTCAGGTTTGGAGAAAGCTGGAGCACCCTAGCCAAAGATGCTCACCTGCCAGCTGGTCTCCCCCTGCCTGTCTGTCTGTCTCTCTCTCTCTCTCTCTCTCTCTCTGTGTGTATCATGTGCATGCTCTTTCTCTCTGTCTCTGTGGCTCTTCTGTCTCAGAAAGCTGAAGCTGGGCCAAGCCAGCAAGCTCTCTTTAGGGCTCTTCACTACTCCTTTTATTTTTTCTTTTTGGAAATCTGGGCTGGCTGAGGAATGAGCGCCATCCACAGTGGAGGTTTCCTTTCAGGTAACTCTCCTCCTCCCCCACCTTCTTCTCCTCTTGTGACCCCCTCCCATGCTGTGGCAAGACCAGGAGGGTACACACGCACAGGGAGACCCTCCTCAAGCAAGCAGCTGGGCGCAGCCAAAGCGCACCAAAGGCATGCATGGGATAGGCGGTCACTCGCTTAAGGAGGGTCTCCCTGCATGTGCGCACCCTCCTGGCCCCACCACAGCTGGCCAGCCAGGGAGTCATGAGAGGAGGAGGAGGAGGAGGAGGAGAGTCACCCGAAGGGAAGCCTCTGCTGCAGCTGGTGCTCATTCCTCAGCCAGCCTGGATTTCCAAAAAGAAGAAATAAAAGAGTCCCAAGGAGAGCTTACTGGCTTGGCCCAGCTTTGGCTTTCCGAGAGAGAGAGAAGAGATGCAGAGACAGAGAGAGATACACTCAGAGAGACATAGAGGGAGAAAGAGATACAGAGAGAGAAGGGGAGAGAGAGAGAGATGCAAAGAAAAAGACATAGAGAAAGAGAGAGACGGGGGTGGGGAGAGAGAAGGGTTTTGTGTCTGGGTAGGCATGCCTAGGGGATCATGTGACTGTGTGGGAGTGAGTGACATCAAGTTGGCCATGCCCACCCAGATTTTGTGGCTCCCAGTGGTTTTTTTTCCTGTAGAAAAGGGGTTGAAATGGCTCTTGGAGTGTTTAAGGTTGCAGACCCCTAGTTTATAGATATGTGTCTCCCTCTTGAAGGCTTGTAGTTGATTTGGGTCTCTAGCCACTGACCATGCAAAGCAAACTTTACATCTCCATTCAGCCTAACTTCCTCCTTGGTCCAGACAGAGTATACTTCATTTTCCAAACTGCCCTGATCTACATCTCATTCATGAGTGGTATTGAGCCAGTTCGGACTCATTCAGGTGAACTGGTAAGGAAAATGTTGAGTGATTCAGTGAACTGGCAAATACCACCTCTGGCTGGCCCCAAACACCTGCCCCCACCCTCAGCCTTTCCTGCCCCAAATTCCCTTGTTTTTTAGCTCAGCTGTTTTGTGTGGCAGAGCAGATTGCTGCACCTCAGCTGAGCTAAAACACAGCTCACCCTGCCCGCTGGGTCGCTGCTCGCCCCGTCCTGTCCCGCCCAGTCACTCCTCACCTCCCCGACATACTGTATGGGTCCTTGCTTGCGCACACGCACAGTCTCTGCTCTGTGGGTTGCCTGCCTAAGCTGCCTTCCCATGTGGTGCCTGCAGCCTGTGCCCCAACTGAGCGGCCGTGATCTGCCTGCCATGTAAGCCTGTGAGTCATGCCAGCTCCCCTCACCATTGCCAGAGCTCGCTGCACCCCCCCCCCCCACCACCATCCCCAGACCTTCTCTAGCTGCTTTCACGGCTTTGCAGCCGCTTCTAAGCAGCTGCATGGACGGGGGGGGGGCAGTGCATGGTAGCAGCCAGGCCACTGAGGGACTCGCTCACCCACACACTGGCTCCTCCTCACAGGTCCCAGTGCCGTGAGAAGCTGTGAGAAGCTCCTGTGTCTTCTTTTCGCTGTAAGGAGAAGCTTCTCACGCCAAAAAAGAGGCGGTGGCTGGACTGGAGGCTTCTCTGGAGGGACTCGTTCACCCACATGCTGGCTGTTTGGGCTTTTTTATTTTGTCTGCCCAAAGGCAGCCAGTGGGGAGTTACGGAGGAAATCAACCTACCTGTCTCTGCAGCATTGATGTCTCTGCACACGATGCCACTCACAGCAAGGTGCTGCCCCACCTTGCTGTGAGTGATGTTGAGTTGGCTATGTCCGGTCACATGACCCACAAAGCCACACCCACAAAACCAGTGGAGGGATTATTTGAAACCTACCACTGATCTCATTGCTGATGCTGGGAAGATGAATTTGAATGAAGCTTTGCATAGCTCAGGGTATGCATAGCTTAAGGTATATTCTCCTTTTTATTTGGGGGTGGGGGCTATTGCACATTTATTCACACAGGATTGATTCTTCATACAAAAATCTTGAGAAACGATCCAGATTGCCAGAAAGGTATATAAAAGTGTCTGTTCAAATATAATAAAAAAAGCAATTCTTAACTTAGCTTTACAGGAAGCTGCTGTAAGATTTGAAGAATTAAAGGCACAGAAAGAACTGCGTCAGCTACAAGAAGACAAAAAGAATGATAAGAAACCTCCACCATACAAACATATTAAGGTGAGAATGCACAATGTAAAATGATCTGATAATACCTTAAATGTAATTGAGTGGTTAATGAGGTTGATTGTATGTGACTTTTGCAAGCCTTAATTGTATATTAAGCTTTAGTTTTAATCAGGAAGTGCTGTCAACTAGTACATACATTTCTTGCTTAGCTTGGATTTAAATTTCTGTGTTTCCTAATATCCAGCTGCCCTACGGAAAGTCAATACGGCATATAAACTTAAGGGAGGAAGTAAATTCTTGCAGTCTTTGCTATTGTGCCCTAGCACTGTTAAATTAACCACACAAGTAGATGCCTGAACTTTTTGTCCCATCTCATTCTATGCAAATTAGCTGTTAGCTACAGTGAGTTGAACTCGGGGTTAACTTGCAATAATTTTTTATAAGGGAATCTCCTGGTTCAGCAAAGATATAGATATATAGATATGGGTTGGCCTTCCAATATTTGTTTGTTTGTTTGTTTGTTTGTTTGTGCTTGTTTGTATATATGTTCCAATAAATATATATTTATTTATCCCAATATTTATTTATTTTATTGGAAGGCCAACCCATCCAACAGCCATTATATATGGTCACATAAGAGGAATTGAAATATGTACTATTTCTTCTGGTAGCGGTAGTAATAAAGTAGCACAAAGTACCCTCTGCAGCTATAAAAAAAATAGTAACTATTCCAACATTATTTCCTCATCATTTATGCTGCCCAAAGTTATTTATCTTTCTGTGAATTTCAGCGTACTGCCAGACAGTGCATCTGAGTGATGTTTTCAAACTGTACCCTTCCCAAGACAATGGGTTTATTTCAAATGGCCTATTTCTGCTTGTAGGTCAACAGGTCTGTGGGCAAAGTGCAAATCTTCACAGCAGATTTGTCTGAAATCCCACGCTGCAACTGCAAGCCTACAGACGAAAACCCCTGTGGCTTAGATTCAGAGTGTATCAATCGCATGCTGCTCTATGAATGTCACCCTGCGGTTTGCCTAGCTGGAGAACGCTGCCAAAACCAGTGTTTCACCAAGAGACAGTATCCAGAAGTAGAAATTGTCCGTACTTTAGCACGTGGTTGGGGTTTGCAAGCTAAGAGAGACATTAAAAAGGTACTTTTTAAATTTTTGTTATGGTTACCACGCATCTAAAAACAAGGAAAAAGCCCATTTTCTTGTTCTGATATTTACCATAAAGAGGTGGTAGAGATTTTGTTTCTCATGGTACTTTTTCTATCTACATAGAGGTAGGTAGACAACATGTACAACAATGGAATCTTAACATCCCTCAAATCTGTATGTTAACAATTCCTAAGATTGCTTATACTGATTGCCTTTCCATGTCAATTGTTTCTTTTTCCAGTGCCAGTTATTTGTCATACAGATTCTGATTTAAAAGACATAAATTGTCTACAGCAGCTCACTAATTCTGATACCCATGTTGTTACATCAAATTACTACTGAGTATTCATAATATTCTTACTGTGCTAGAAATAACATGATCCTAAATTATTGTATTGGGAAATAATTGAACTAACATTCCTTAAAATATTTGCCAGTTTTAGTATAACAGCTACTACAGATGCTTCAATAGTCAGGTTTTTGTAAGTGCTTAACAGTAGCCCTGAAAGAAAGGGGAGTGGGAGACTGTAATCTCTAAGCCTGTGTAGGTTTCTAAGATTTTGAGTGGAATATAAATATATATGAATGTATAACCTTCAGGTAGCCCAATTCCAAATTGTTAAGAGCTCTAAAGTTCAAAAGCAGGTGTTTTTTTTACTGATTGTATAAATAAGTTGGTTATATTTCACTTACGTTGGTTACCTGTGTGACAAATATATAGGCAGCTTGGGTCTCTCTAGCACCCTCATAGTTTCTGGATTTTCAAAAGCAACCCTGTGTAGGTTTATTCTTTTAGTAAGAGTGAGAACATTATGGAACATGAAACCGGTTGGTGCCTCCTCAGACTTTTCTCAAAATAGTAGCTTGGAATATTGACATTAATGAAGAACTTTTTGTTTGCCTAGTTTTGTAATCAGAGCATTTACTTGTTCTTCCATTCCTGGGAATTTCAGGGCGAGTTTGTAAATGAGTATGTGGGAGAATTGATAGATGAAGAAGAATGTCGGGCCAGAATCCGCTATGCTCAAGAACACGATATCACCAACTTTTACATGCTGACCTTGGACAAGGTGGGTAGAAATTTTTTTTTTTTGTTTGCTGTGCATTGAGTGACAGGTGGCTATATAAAAACAATATTGTTTCATCGTTTAGAATATTTAATAGAATGTCAAAGATCCTTGAAAAAACAAATGCTCCTTTAATTAAGTTTGTGTGCCCTGTGCTTTCTGATTTGTCCACCTTTGTATTTTTTTAAAGTGCTCTACATATAAAGCTAGTCTCGGCTAAAAAAGATTAAACCCATGTTTTTAAAAACTGTTATTCCATTTGATGATTTTAGGATCGAATAATTGATGCTGGACCAAAGGGCAATTATGCTCGATTCATGAACCATTCTTGCCAGCCAAATTGTGAGACACAGAAGTGGTCAGTGAATGGAGATACTCGTGTTGGACTGTTTGCCCTTGTAAATATTAAGGCAGGTCAGTATGTCTCATAAAAGCTCTCTTTAGAAATATTTGGGGCGCCTTAAATGCTTAGCTTTTGCTGACTGTTGAAGATTATAAAGCCCATTAGAAAGATATTAGTGTTTAGGAGATAGGTTAGGTTAGGTCAGGTTTATTGAATTTATATACTGCCCTTCTCCCGAAGGACTCAGGGCAGTGAACAACAAAAAACAGGTATACAAAAA
>JANHFR010001667.1:17243-27282 GCA_032468015.1 Mimophis mahfalensis | reverse complement strand
ATGCACCGTACACATAAATACCCACGAAAACATAAGAAAATACACACACACACACACACAGACACACACACACATTAATTAAAGAAAAATATGCAGAGGGAGGAAAAGCCATAAGAAATAGCAAACCAGATAAATGCAAGAAATGAAAAAAAAAAGCATAACTATTTGATGTATACTATTCACTATACCTTTTCATATCCTTTTATCCTTGCAAACCCCCTCAATTCTGTGACATTCATACATCTTTTTATAATTGCTTTTTTGTTTTTCTCAGCTCTTTTCTCATCAACCCCATTTGACTATGCCTCTCTCGGCCTTCCTCTTCCTCTCGACCTATTCACTTTTCCTTCATGTATTTGTTTTGCAATCTGATCTTCATTCATTCTAAGGGATCAAACCAACACAATGTACTTCCTTTCCACTGGTGGTTCATGACTGTATACAACAATTCACATTCATTCAACATTCATTTAGTTTTTTTGCCCTATGGTTTTACTATGCACACTTAAGTTCAGGCAGTCATTCACTCACTCACATAATGACCATTCATTAGGCAACCATTTGAAGATACCACAACAGTGAACAAACGGTAGTTACTGTAGGACTGTATGCACCCTCGGAGTCCCATAGTCAAAATCTGGGCACTTGGCAGTCTGCCTGCATTAGTGAGCACAGCATGTGCTTCAACTCGTGTGGCCTTGTGAAGGCTCTTGGGCACATCTTGCCAGCAGCGGAGGAAGACAATAAAAATCTGCAGAGGTAGGTGGTGCTGGTGGAGGAGTGGAAAGGAGCCAAAAGGGAATAGATGGGAGGGAGATGAATGGGTAGGAGAAGCTGAAGTTGAAGTGAGCATGCAGGGCAGGAGAAAGATGGAGTCCTTGCCAATTGACTGTTGGTCCTCATCTAACAACCACAACCAGGACTCCTGGAATTGCTGTCGCTGCGTGATGCAGTCACATTATGCTTCGCTTATTACTGGAAGCGATTTCCAGTACTACTGGATTATATATTGGCCACAGCCTTCCTCCTGGTGTTTCCACAGCAGTTCTCTATCCATTTTCTTATCCCTAGGAAACATTCCGTCAATGTACACAAATCCTATTTGCTCTAGCTTTCCATCATCTGTGTAAAATTTGTAAGCTTTAGACCTGTTTTCTTAAATGCATTCATTTTGATGAAGGAACATGATTGTCCTAAACAGGTTATACTTTGAATTGTCTTAGGGTTCAATTCCAACTGGTTTGGGAGAAATAGAATCATGCAACCTCTGGAGTAATGAGAACTCGATCAAAATGTAAATATGTGCAGTTAATAGAGTTGAGGCTTGTCAGTTGTGGCACCTAAGTGAGAAATAAGTTTCCTTGTTTGAACCCTTAGGGGATTTTACCCTAGCAGATTTTTTGTTTTGTTTAAAATCTCTGATATTTTTACTTTGTTCATTCATGGTAATGTTCCCCAACTAAAAGAAAGCAACAAGGGAAGAAGATTAATGAATCGCCTGGCTCAAGGTATCCTACAACTACAGCTGTCCTGGAAATTAAATGCAACTGTTCTAAGTGTTACAGGATCCCAAATCCTGATGCATCACTAACACTATTACAGAACCTGGTAATAGTGGAACAGCATGTATGCCCTCAACGTAACATGCCATCTTCTTCTCATACTGCTTTGCACAAAATGAGAAGGTTATGGAGCTATAGGTTAGCCAAGGAAATTCACTCACGTCCAGTGTCTGTCACCTCTAATTCTTCCACTTGGGAGGTCACAATTTTAAAGACGCTCTTCAGAATGCTGCGCAGGTCACTTGCAAAATTCGTTTGGAGCTGGTCTGCCACTCCTGCCAAAACACAGCATTTTGAGCATTTCACTGTACAAAAGACTCCTTTCATAATAAGACAAAATACACAATAAGCAAATATTTTTATTTGAATGTAATCAACAAAGAATGCCCTGTTTTTATTAAATTATCTGAAACAGAGCGGACATTTGAACATCTAAAAAGAAAAATGATATACAATTTAAAGATTATTTGGGGGCCAACTAGAGAGCAAAATGCCTAAAATGAGCTGAGATGTACCCAATTCAAACATATCAAGCACTTTATTCTCAACCCCCGTTTTGTCATTTAGGCATAGTACTAGCTGTTCTTACAAGATGATTTGCTAAGCCTTGGTTTTTTGGAACTTTGCTTCATTTTAGTAGGATTTTCAGTTCTCTCCACTGATATTTGCAAAAAATACACCAAAAATAATAATAAAAATAATAATCACCAGATCTGGGGACATTTATCTGGTACACTGAACTTGTTATACTGTACATTTATTTCCAAAAGGAAATACCTTGCCCCTTTTATAGGCTTTATACTTGTTCCTAGCATAAATCGTTCCCAGTTACCGATCTTATCAGTAAAAATGGACCGTGATAGCGATGGATGGCTTGAAGAAAACCATATCCTTAATTACTTTTGACATTTCTATGTTGTTCCACCCTAAACAATTATGAGTGGCTTATAGCAAAATAACCTTGTTTAGTCATTATTTTGCAAGCTGTTAGACAAAAGCAGACAAAAGTTAATAGCCATCATGTAGAATAAAAAGCAACGGAGCACTCACCAGAAATACAGACAAACAATGTGTGAATCATGTCCTCTGTATTGCGGTAACGGCCTCGTAACTCCAACCTTCGAGAGTTCACTGGAACATTTGTGAACATTCCTCTCTGAATGTTATCAGATTCCTGCACAAAAGGCCTGTTAAGAGGAGAACAAACCTTCAGAAAATATGAAAAGAGCTTATTTTTATTATTGCTTTTTAACCACACCTTCCCTTAAAAATATGTATGCCAATCAAGGAACTACTGAAATAAAGTTATGTGCACACTGTGTCTCTGCTTTAGCTTGGGGGCAAATGAACATATCAACTCTTTACATATTTTGTAGGAAAGAAAGAGAGACTGCAAGATATAAGATTACAGATCAAACAGGTTTCAGTCTGTGCCTTCTCTTGATTTGACAGCTTCTGTTATCTATCCAATTCCAACCTCTTCATCTCAAGTAGCTAATAATGGACAAAAACTTCCCATTGAACTGCATACTACAAAGTATCTCCTGATCCTGACCTTTAGATGGCCACCAAAGACCTTCTCAGAAAGCTATATATGAATAGCACTCCCAATTTATAAGCTGAAGTTAGGCAAGCCCCGCCATATTCTGTGGAGACTGCAGGGAAGGGAAAGTTCTTAGTCACACCTTGGTACAGATGGGCAGGCACACTGAGATGCAAAAGCCCGGAGGTCTGGAGAGGCCCTATCACTGCAGGGCTGTGAATCTGCAGTGCATTCATTCAGCACACGTTTCTCCAGCTTGTACAACTCCTCCTTGGATAGCACACGCAGCAAATCCCTGTAAAAGGAAGGGTCCAGGAAGGAAACATCAGTGGCAACAAAGTTAAGCGATCTTAATCTACAGCAGGGACAGCTGTGTTCCAACAATACAATGGAAGGAATGTCCTCAAGGTGCTTTTTTCAAGACGCAACTGTTTTTTCTTTGAAGACGTTTCGCTTCTCATCTAAGAAGCTTCTTCAGTTTTGACTGGATGATGGGGAATATAAACCCTTCCATTCCCCACCATCCAGTTAGAGCTGAGGAAGCTTCTTAGGTGAGAAGCGAAATGTCTTCAAAGAAAAACCAGAAAGTCCAGTTGGCTCTTGAAAAAGCACCCTTGGGACAACCATGACCCGGATGACTGAGAATCTCCATAGACATTGGAAGGAACTGCTGCTCCAAACTGCCAATGCCAAATTCATATGGTACGATGTGGAAAGCAATGCAAAGCTAAGCATGAAAAAAGCAGGGGTGGGGTGGGGGGCTCATAACATGCACAAATATATTGGGCCTGCAGCCCACTTAAGCAGTAAACTACTGCATTTCTCCACGATATGCATCACACTTCATTCTCAGAGTGTCTCACCTCATCTTCTGCTAACTCTTCTGCCTCCTACTTTTAAGGACTACCTTAAAGTGGGTAACCTTGATGGCAATCTTTTTATCTGTTAAAATGCATTTGGGTTTGCATTATTTCATCAGAGAGCAACACAAGAACTGAAGTTTAAAAAAATACTACACCCCCCCCCTTTTTTTTAAAGCCATGGTTATGTTAAACCATTGCATCAGTGAGAATAGTTGAACAAGAAGCTACATCTCTCTTCTGTACTTAATTACTGGATATAGAGAATGTATCCTAAGTTAAATAATTTAGGCTCTAATCTGAAGTGCTTTGGTTCAGGAAAAACACGCCTGGAGTTCTGTGGAGTATACAATTTGGAAGCAAAATCTTCCATTAGCCCCACTCCCTTAATGGTTACTTGTATTCCTATACAGCAATGCTATAGTTACACACCTGATTTTTCTAAGCAAGACATAAAAAGGGCTGAAGACTCGAGAAATCTCCTCTGGCCTCCTTTCCAAATTGAGGGGTCCATCTGGATAAATCAGAAGGCCACTGCATAGAAGGCAATAAAATAAAATGCTAATTAGGGGTACCCAACATTGCCCATTACAATAAAAGTACTTGACATAACCACACATAATCTCATAGAAAGCACTATCTTGGTAAAACCAGATTGCTCTTTTTTTTTATTCCTTTCAGCAATCATTTTTGAGCATATTAATGACACCATCCTAAGTGTCACCTTCCTTTTTGGAAGGCCTTGAAGAGCTGGTTTGTAGGATGAACCCAACAAGATGATATGTGGATGTGTGGGAGAGTGTTGCCCCAGGACAACCAGAGTTTTCATTATGCTTGTTTGGTTTATTTTGCTGTTTTTACTGTCTTGTGATTTGCCCAGGATTGTGGTTGTAATCCACAGCTATTTGTTGTTGTTAGTTGCGAAGTCGTGTCCGACCCATCGCGACCCCATGCACAATGTTCCTCCAGGCCTTCCTGTCCTCCATAGCTATATAAGTCTTTTAATTAAAATAAGAAAAACTATACAGTATATCAAATTGTCTAAGCCTTTCATAAATAAGCTTTCATTTTCCACAGCTTTCAGAATTACTTTTCTTAAGCCCTTCCATTTCTTTCAGTGTTTGTTGTTGACTATAATACATCTCACAGAAGAAGTACCGTTACTGCTTTTTGCCAAGATAGGAGACACCATGTTTGGAAAGACTATTGTAATTGGAATTCAGCAGAACCAAGAGTGAATACATTTGCCATTAGCAAATACTATCTTAGCAAGGATCCATAGTAAAATAAAATTTGCTATCAGTGTTCCAAAGAAAGTTCCCCATAATCATTCAGCACTCAGAAACAAAGTTCATCCAAGTAAGAATTTATTTAGAGAAGTCATGTTGGCACATATGGGAAACCCCAAATCTGAAAGTTCTGGGTTTTCCCTTCGTAGCTGAAAATCCAAAAGCCATCCCTGAACCCATCAGTCTGTCACATGATCCAATCACAGGTAATCTCAACTGGAGACATTCCTCCAACCATTCCTATCCCAGGTGCAGGACGGCACAGCCTTAACTCAGAAGAAGAATGTTATTTCTATACTTTCACCCCTCTCTAAATTCCCCCTCCCAATTTCCCAGGCACTAAAATGTGGCAGCATGGAAGCTTCTAAGAAAAATGGCTTCTAAAGCTGACATTTGCTTTGAAAGATCAAGCCAATTAAAAAATTGCCACTTCTTCCCTCCTTACCCCCACCTCAGAAAGGCAAGCAAGAGGGCTGTTCGAAAAGAGGGCTATCCAGAAAATTTGAATTAACAATCTCAGTTCATGTTTTACACCAGCTACTAAAAATAACTTGATGGCAATGTTAAGAAATCAGCAGGGTTCCTTTCTATATCAGGAACTAATCTGATGTGCAGACCCCTGTACTTTAAAAAGCAGAAACAAGTTCATACACATGATGAAGATCACAAAAACCTGAAATGTGATTTTCAGATGAAGAGCTATGCCAAGGAACTAATATGTCACAAAAGAATTTCAAGTGAATTTAAAGAAAAGTTGGACCCTTTACTATATAATTTCTAACCAAGAAACAGATTCCCAAAGTTTTATATGAAATAACGATTTGTAAATATAAATCAGGTGATTAATTTAATTTTCTAGGGTTACAGTTACACAGCAAAGGAGAAAGAATTTCATAGATTGCAAAGCACTCTTTGGAGGACCATATTATGTTCACCAATGTCAATCATGCAGAAAAGCATAAGGAAATACCCAAATCTGAACCCATAGTAATAATTCAATTTACTGAGTAAATTGTTATGTCAAATTACTTGTTCCAAATTCTTCTGCTAGGAATATATGCATCATGCTACTTTTGATCATTAGAACTACCATGTCCAACATTTTAGGAATTCCAACCTATGGTAGTTTGCTTCTATAGTTTCCATCTTGTAAGGTAGCTGGATTTGGTAGTCAAACACCAGCTATTTACTAAACTAAACACATACCTAATAATAGCTAGGCGGGGAATGGTGAACATCAGCTGGGGTTCATATCCATCAATCATCTCCTGAGTCAAGTATCCAAGTTTCAAAGCTCTAGGTAAGCAAAGAGAATGAAGAGGCTGAGAATTAGAGAATAAATCTGTAGAGATGTCTAAATTTCAATTGTTTATTCTAGATGTATATTGGGCCAAGACAGTCATCCAAAGAAATACTTAAAGGTTTGCTTACAAACTCTAGTATCATTGTATTATATATGTGCTGGCCCAGACTACAGAAAGTGAAGAAGTTGTGTCAGAATGCTCACCTAGCCACGGTTTCACAGAAGAGCACAACAATCTCCTGCTGCCTATAGATCTCTTCAGGGGATTTAACAGAAACTAAAGATGATACATAGCTGGAAAAGAGACACACTATGAAGTCCAAATGAACACAAGCACTCTACATTCAACCCCCAAAATACTTTCCCTCTTTTTGTTTCTTTATCAAATACTATTTTGTTATCACTCCTAAATACAGGAATTTTATGCTTTACAAGCATTCATTTAGTGTCTGTTCAAACTGACAAAGATACTGAAAAAAGTGACTTATGATTATTGTTCACACTCTCATGACTGTTGCAGCAACCCTACGGTCACATTACCAAAATCTGGACACTTGGCAATTGGCATGTATTTATGATGGCTGCAATGTCCCCAGGTCATGAGATCACCTCTTGCAATCTTCTAACAAGCAAAGTCAATGAGGAAGTTAGATTTACCAAAAACGGCATTACTAACAATTGCAGTGGTTCCCCTAACAACTATGGCAAGAAAGGTAGTAAAATGGGGCAAAATGTAAAAATATTTTGCTTAGCAATGAAAATTTGTGGTAATTGTAAGTCAAGAATTACAACTGTAAGTCCAGGATTACAGGTAACTAATTGGATTTATCCAAGAGGTTTTTGGCATTAGTTTGTTTATGATCCAAAGAATAGCAATTAGGATTTTACATCTCTGAGTCCACCTATCACTTACTGCTCCATAGTCCAGTTCAGTTTATTCAGAATATTACCTAATATACTTTACCAAGCCTTGTCCCTGTAGCTACCATTTATCCATAAGCAACCCAAGCAGCTGTTTTCTTCTCAAAAGGTTAGTTCTGCTTATTGCTCCGAAGGTCAGAGATTCGCAGCCCACACTGTGGTTCCTACTTCTAACTCTGACCAAAGTCTTTTGTAACCCTGATTTTTTGGGAGGATTAACAAATAGGATATAAACTGACATATAAGCGAACTTAGTCATACCTCAGTTCAAACTCAGCAAAAAGCACATCAAAGCGGATTAATGCTCTCCGGATAGTCTCTGAATAAGGTCCAGGTTGGTTTAAGCTTTGCTCTCGGAGTACCATCCGCACCACCTCTAAGCTGCATAGCAAATCTTTGGCCAGAGGACGCAGCCGTACTCCATCTGCCTCCTCCACATCAATGTAGGTGCGTGCCATAAGACACTAAAGGGGGGCAAAAAACAAGAATGTAGGAGCATTCTTTATCCCTTAGCTGCCTTTCCACATTAGAAGACAACAAGTTCTCATTCAACTACAGTGAAGGATCTGAACAACAAGGCCCTCCCTATTCATCAGGCCAATGCAGGGCCCATCACAAGATTGAAATCCTGTAGGCCCGCTTGGAAAACAGCCATTCTCTTAAGTTCTACCCTGTTTAACCCTGACAACGTCTGGAGAGAGGAATGGTCCAAGATACAGTCAAACGTCAGCTCACAACCACAGTCTGTTCTGGGATTGCAGTCACAAATCAAATTGGTTGCGACCTGAAGTGACATGTCTGTGCATGCACAGACAGTGAAACGGCGCAGAAAGGAAGATTTCTGTGCCATTTTTTGTTTGGAAGCCGAGTTTTCGATCAGAAACTGATCCAACTCTGTGGAATTTCCAGTTCAGAACCAGAATTGGTTATGAACTGAGGCGTTTGCAACCTGAGGTTCCACTGTACCTTCCTGTGGTGTGACCATTCGTGATCCCTCTACCAAACCACCTGGTTTTATCATGCCCCACTTTGTCTGGTTGACATTGAACAAAATTAGGTGTGATACTGGAAGAAGTGTGAAGACGAGGAGAAGGAGGAGAAGAATGAAGAAAGAAGGGAAGGAAATGATGATGATGATGATGATCATGAACAAGGGAGGAGGAAGGGAGAAGGAAAGACCACCAAGAAGAAAAAGACTTTCTCCAACACAGCACACAAGTTATTGCAGAGCAATACTCACAAGGTACTAAGTTTTAATTTCTGAAAAAATTCCAGGCTATATCTCAGTAAAGAAGGAAACGTCATGTCCTAAATATTCAGCAACCGTTTGAGGACCATACTAGATGATTTGTGAGCCACTTAAGAGTTGTGGTGTAAGATGGAGAATCATAAATGTTTTAAATATATAAAGAGCATGAAAAATGCAGGAGGTGGATATTGGAACAGCAAAAACAGATTATCAGAGAGAATGGTCACACAAGTGCTTTATATCTAAGTACAACTCCATTTACGCTATATACTAAACACAATACAAAAATAGGAGGCATTTGATTCTAACAGAGCCTATTCTGGAGCTATGGCGGCATATCGGTATCTTCCCTCCATGACTCACCTCAGCAGCAAACAACATATGGTTCCGTAGGTTGTCCACGAGCAGGTCTTCAGGGAATTTGATGACATAGTCACGACCATGACGTTCCTTGGGGATACATTCCTCCATGATCTGTTCTATGATAGCCAGTAATTCAGCCTGTCAGAAAGAAAATAAATATTTCTACTTTTTCTTAAAAAAAAAAATGCACTTGACTTATTCCCAACATCAATAGACAGTAATCCATTCTTCTCATATCCATATTGAAGGGCAAATTCATCGCCCTGCATTTGAGCTAAAAATGAATAAAGCTACAAATAATCAACAGACTGTAAGGGAACTTGTAGTATGCTCTACACTGAAATCAGTGAAAAGGGGAGGATCCAGAATTGAGTTTGAACCATTTGCAAGAATGGGTCACTTTTCTCCCCCCTTTAGCTAAGGGATAAAGTTTTACTTTGGAAATATAAATTATTTTAAATACTTAGTAAGACATTGGTGCAAAGTAGTACATTGCTGCAAAATGTCCATATTTCTTCTTGCCACTCAGTGCAATACAAGCTTGCACCCACACAACTGGTACTCTGGAAAGAGGGAAAACCAGGATTAACCTTTTATGATGGTTTGGTGTAATGGTTAAGGCACCAGTCTAGAAACCAGAAGTTCTAGTCTTGCTTTGAATCCAAAGCCAGCTGGGTAACCTTGGACCAGTCACTATCTTTTCAAATCTAGTAAAAAAGCAGTGACCAATCACTTTGAAATCTTATCTAGAGACTTCCGTTGAGCCGCTGTTCCCAATGGCCGCGGTTTTTTTCGCGGCCGAACTACAGCTGATTGTCATTGCCGGGAGCCACGGAGATTGGCAGTTTCCCGGCAAGGAAAACCCCTTCCTCGGGTGAAGAGGAGGAGGTGAGCCGTCTGGACTGGGGTAGAACTCCCTGAACCCCCCAGGGAAAGTTTTCTGGGGGCG
>JANHFR010001666.1:169796-181121 GCA_032468015.1 Mimophis mahfalensis | reverse complement strand
TGAGGTTTGATGTTAAAAAAGTCTCCATGGGTCGTGCGATCCCTCTGACCCCGCAGGAAAATCCCTGACGCTGTTCCAGGCCGGAGGGGAAGGGGAGGGGGGTGAACAAACAAATCCCCCCCCCCTTGTCGCATCAATCCAGGCCTAATGACAGGCCACCACAGATGTGGGAGTTTTCCTCAAAAACTTGAAATTCACATGACCCAAACATTTATGAAGCAAGTGAATGCATTCATCATGTGGCTTCTTATTATCATAAACTGAGTTAGCATTAGTCACGATTGATGGATCATCTTTCAGAACAAATCATTCTCTAACACTGCAGTAACACTAATGTCATTCTTTTTTTTATCAAAACATTTTGTTCCTTAAATGTTAACCAATCCTTTAACGATGCTTTTACAGATAGCAAGTTAAATTGTAACAAATGATACTTGCTGTTTACTCTTGGTCAAGTTAGTAAAATTTTCTTTAGGTCTAGTTATACGCTGAGATGCTCCACCGTCAACACTCCACAAATCTTGGTTTACGTTTGTAGGGTTAGGGTTAGGGTTAGGGTTTCTATATATATAGGGGGAAAAAAACAAGAAATAAATAAAAAGGGACTCCCTTTATGGAAGTAACATAATAGAATTCTATGTTGCACAGAATAATCCTAGGCCCACCCTTGATCAATAATCAATAATCCCTGGATATTGATTACCCCAAATTGGAATTCAAATCCACTTGAGAAGGAGCTTAGTACCAGTCTTTCCATAAATCTGAGTTTTGCTTTTGATAAATGGGTGTTGGGGACATTGCATCCAGTGCATGTCTTACTTTGTGAAATCTCACTGGTGCTGCAAAGAACCACATCCCAGTGTCAAATTCATAAACTGGGTGAAAAACATAGTTTAGGACAAAGTGTTTGCAAACTTTTTTTTCAGCTATGTAACATACTGAATGGTCTGACTTGCTTATTTGGCAGAAAGGTTTTCCCTAAGGAGAACATAGCAAAATGATAGGAATATACACTATGTTCTTTGACATTTGCTTTTCCTTAAGCAGATGGCTGACTCCAAAACTGCGTCTGAGAATGAGAAAGTGGAAATGCATTAAATTTGAGAGTGGGGAGTCAGTTTCAGAACCATAGCTAGCTCAAAGACTAGGAGTCAGCAAATAACTGGGGCACCCTTCTTGTTTGAACCAGCCTGAGCCATGTTGTTTAACTAGAAAAAAAAATGGGAGAGATGGAGGAAGTTGGGGAGCCTGGCTCTATGCATAGAGATTTGGTTGTTTGACCCAGATCCCCTCTTCTTCCAATGCCACAGCTAAAGCTCAGCATCCTTCACATTCACAATCTCTAGCCTTGAGATCTTAGGTGCTTCCTTAAAAATCAAAATACTATAGAAAACACAGTCAGCTATAACATCAAATAAGATACATATAGGGAATACAAAGCTAGGGAGCAACGGAGAGAAAGGGGGAGAATGTTGACTTTTCAGATAGATCCAGCTAAAGCTGAACTTTGGGTACTCCTCAGACACAGGTTTCAGATGCTGATTACATTCTCAACATTCATCAAAAGTTGTCGGTTTAGAAAGAGGCAGAGTTTGGCACTGAAACACAATCTTTGTATAATGATTTCCTTCCTGGCATTGTCTGTTGACAGGATTAATGAAGGGAAAAACCCCCTTCCTATCTGAAACCCTGGGGAATGGCTGGCAGATCACATAGACTGAGGTGTGCTCTGACCCCACTCTTTCTCTAGACATGAGATAATGCATGCCCTGAACCCGCTTGCAAGGGCCATTCCTTGCACTTTGGTGCGCAGTGAAGATGTGTTCAAGAGAAGCAGGGAGTTTAAATAAAGAAGCAGCACTTGAGACTTGGCTGTGCTACTGCCCTGCTGTGCTCATGCGGCTGCTACCTTGGCAATCTGCCCTTTGCAAAGCTGCCATTCAGACAATGGCTCAGTGCCAAGGAAACACTTGATGTAGGGCAATTCCAATTCTGCCCACCCCCCACCTTTCCCATATGCATCTGTTTCCAAAATGCTCATGGCTGAGTAAAGAAATTGGATGAAGAGTCTCTCTCTTTCCCTCCCTCCCTCTCTCCCTCTCCCTGCCACCCCCACCATGCCTGCACTGATAGTAGACTTAACAGCATGTGGATCCTCTTGTGTGCATTGACATTTTCAGCCAGCTGCAGAATTGCCACTTAGAAATGGATTGTTTCACTTCATGGATTCCATTACTAGCTGCTCTGCCTGTAATACTTCAGGTGTGTTACAAGTCTTAAGCAATGTGGGTACATTTAAAACATTCACACACATTAGTAAGTACACCATATATCATAGGACACCTAGCTTTCAAAGTTTAAAGCAACCAAACATCAGCTAATACCAGCGGAACAGTTTTACTATCCCCCAGTCCTTCAGTAAATTTCCAGAGAAAAGATAACTCATCCTAAAACTGCAACTGTGCAAAGCTCATGAGAAAACTTAGCTTACACTGAAGGCATGAAAGCAATTGTAAATATAAAGAGCTGTGGTGACACAATGGTTAAAATGCAATATTGCAAGCTAATTTTGCCAACTGCCAGTAGTTCGAGTCTCAGTGGCTCAAGTTTGACTCAGCCTTCCATCCTTCCAAGATCAGTAAAATGAGGACCCAGATTGTTGGGGACAATATGCTGACTCTGTAAACTTCTTAGAGGGCGCTGTAAAATACTATTAAATGGTATATAAGTCTAAATGCTACTGCTATTTCCCATAGTGGTTTACTGTATTCCCAAGGTGTAGTATCCAAAAAACATGGCTTCTGAAAATGGATTTTCTATCTAGGTTTGCCTTTATCTAGTTGTTTCTCCTGTGATTGTAGCCATACTGTTGGATTACTACAAAGTCACACATTAGGATCAAACGAAAGGCATTGTTCCATAAGTATTTTTTCACTTTGACCAACAAGATGCCCTTGGGAAGCCTTCAGATAGGCCCTTGCATTCAATATTTCATTATTTCTGAAGATACACTGAAGTTTTTGTTCTATACTAAATGTGTGTAACCCACTTAAGGTGGTAGCCACTATCATCTCACATCAGTGATGAGTTTCCAGTTGTCTCCTTTAATTCATTCTCATACAATGGAAATTCAAACACACCTTCTGCTGTGCAATGCATTTAAAATATGCACTCTGTTTAATTTATGCTTGCCTCCCAACTCTGTTCTTCATGCAGAAGAAAGGAAAAGGAAAAGGGTTAACAAAGAAGAATTCACTGCAAAGGAAGACCCTGTTTTACACACCTTTATTTCCAACAATGCATTTGGCCTTGCATACAAAAGCATTCTACGCAGACAAAAAATGGTAGAGAGTTGTACTTGAGTGCTTTGTTTTGAAGTGTGCCCACTCTCCTGACAAAAGGCAGAGCTGAGCTTCTTAGCTGGCTGAGCGGTATTGAGGAACAAGCCAATATCTTTACTTTCTGGAATGCCTACATCAACTTCTCATAAATCCAGCTGCTCCTGCTATCCCTAGAAGGTTGGAGACATCTAACTAATTTAGAGCACTCTTGCCCAGAGGAGGCTGGCCTCTGGGTTATGAGAGAAATAGAATAGATAGTTTTGTCTCCCATGCCATCAGTCTGCTAAACAACTAATTCCCACAACACTGTCAAACTACCTAGTAGAACTGTATTACTATTATCCTTCTCATCTTTCCTATTACCTATTTCACTGTGTTCTTATGACTATGACTTTGTTGCTTGTATCTTATGACTGATATCAACTGTTTTATTTAGTATCCTAGTATGATTCATGTTGATTGCTTACTTAGTGTCCTATGGCTATCAGAGTGTTGTATCTTATGATTTATGAAGAATGTATTTTATGATTATGATCATGATGTATTACTTATTGTTTGTATGTACATTGAAAGCTTAAGAACCTGAGACAAATTTCTTGTTTGTCCAATCACACTTGGCCAATTAAAATTCTAATTCTAAAATAGCACATTCCTGCTTATGTTCCTCTGCAACTGATAAGTCATAATGTGGTACCTCTTAATTCATGAGGCAGCGTATGTAGTCCATCTGCAATCATTAATAGTCTTTTCTTCTATTAGCCAGTGGATGTCACTATGTGTAACTGAGGCAAAATCACTAGTTTCTCTATGCCTTCTCTGAAAAACCAAGTGAACTGGCCTATATTTCCTATAATTCTCTTATATGTGATAATTCCAGTTTTTGTTTCTTTAGCTACTTGCTCTACAACAATATAATTGTATATATCTCTTTCACATCCTTTCTTCCTTGCCTTTTCTTCCTAAGCTAAAAAGCCCAAACCATTCCTAAAGGGGTGTAGACAAAACAAAGGACCAAAATGCAAAGGAGGACATGTGTCAGAGTTCCAAGTAATACAGCCATAGCAAACATAACTCTGAGGCAGGTAGATTCCTCAAAGAATAGTGTTATTTGAATACTGTATCATATGGTCACAGGCTGGTGAAATCCAACTCTGAATGTTCCTGTGGTTTTCATCTACACAAACTAAAACTTTTCTCCCTCCCCCAAACAATCAGTCACATGGTCCAATCAAAGTGTCATCCGGTTGCCTGGTAACTTCACTCCTCCCCTCCCCTCCCCTCCCTGACCACCTGTGGGAATGTCCTTGGTTCCCAAGAGAAAGAATTTTGTTTTGGCTACAAACCCCAATTATCTCTATTCCCCCCTTCCCTGTCCCCTAGTTCCACTGTGGCAACACTAAAGCCTCAAAATGGCCTCGGTCAGATCAGCTTCGGGATTGACAACATGGGAAAGTGAATTGTGATAAAAGAGAATTGGTATCCTTTTCCTCATTTGCCTTTTTCTCAAACTCCCCTTCTCAAATTCATAGCCATGGTGATGGTAGTGATGCTGAATGTTGATGATGCTTTCTTAGTAGACAAAATTTGAGGCATATGTTTGCATGGTCCAATAAAATTGAGAGTTGGGAGAAGAGAACTGTAGGGAGAAAGAAAGTGTAACTGATAAATTGTACTTCCTATGGGCTTTCCTTAAGGATATCAGGAAGCCTCAATTGTAGCTAAATAAAGCAAGTGGGCTGCTAACTGGTTCATAATATTGAGAGTGTAATAGACCTGTGCTCGAGAAACTTGTAGTAGCTGTCCATTTTTTCTTGGCATACTGTACTTTAAAGTATGCTTTTTTAATTGTCAAAAACCATAAATAGATTTAGACTTGGTTGTTTGACGAAAGTTTGATCTCCATACGAGGACGTAGAAACATTAATACACAGGTTATGCTCAGGCCCCAAACTCTTTCTCTTTTTAGGAAAAGGCTCGAGAGTTTCTTCTTTAGCAAGGTTTTTTGACATTTTAATTAACGTAATAGTGATTTTATCTGCTTTTAATGACATTTTAAAATATTAAAATAAGCCAGTTTTATCCATATTGAATGCCATGTGGGAATAAATTGTGTGTATGTATGTAGGTATGTATGTCTGTATGTAATTAAAACCTCTTTCCCTTACTGTTACTTTTTGTAAAAATTGCTCCACGTTTTGGTTCTTTTGGAAAGATTTGGACTTAAAAGTCCAAATTCAGCCCTAAAGGTTCTTCATGTTCTGCAAGCAGGGGGGGAAAAAATCCAACTTTCTGTTCCACTCCAGTCCCTGTCATTCCCCCTGTCAGCTGTTTTCTGCCTGTTCACAGCATGGATTCGGGCAGCTAATTGTGTAATAGATGATCTTGTTTGTTGGGCTTATTGTCAGCCTTGTTAACCTCCCATCAGGGGTTTCTCTCATTTCTCCCTAACTGCATTGTGCCTCTGGTTTAGCTATCCTAGGTTGGGGGCTTTCCTACATAGTCATTTATTTGCTCAAAGAGGCTTCTTCTTTAATTCTCTTTTCTGGTGCCCAATTTACCAGGTCTATCTTCAGCTTTCCCCAGCAACACCTACCAGAGTGTGAGACTATGACTCTTATCATTCATAGCCACGCTTTTCCCATGCCACTTTTATATGCAAGTCGAAAGCAATTGCTGTCTGAAATCTGTTTGGGCGCAGGTCACAATTTGAATTGTTTTAATTGGACAGTGAGCATAAAGGAGCCTGTTAGTATTTAGGCAACTGCTTGACCAGGATCCTGTTTTAAAAGTGAGAATCACAATTTCTTAGAAGCTGAACATAGATGTAAAGAGCTTCTACCATAGTTTGTCTAATATGGTGGAAGCATAGTGGTTCTGAATTAGGAATATCAATGAATTTTGTTTTATTATTTTTAAGCAGATCACCCAGATGTTCATGTCTTGAACTACTTTGCAGATTGGGACTCTGAATTTTTTTATTGCACTCTCAGCTGAAATATTAAAATATATCTACAAAAAAGTATGTGTCTTTGGGTGTACGCACACTCTTTCACTTCACCAAAACCAGAGTACAAAAGACTCTTTACTAAACTCTGTACTAAAACAGAGTTGCTTGCTTCAGAAAGACTCCAGGTTTGTTTCTGGCATATTTATTTAAAACCTTCTCAGGATGTCACATCTGGAAAAGAAGTGATTGCTACCTAAATGGTCTGCTGTTGTCATCAGTGTGGAATAATTTCAGAAGGGGAGAATCTGTACTTCTTCTCCAGATGTTGTTGAGATTCCTAATCTCCCTCACTTTTGCCAGGCTGATGGTCATCAGAGGTAATAGAAATCGAGAATTTGGAGGTATACCAATTCTTCATTCCATTGCCTTGCAGAGGGCCCTTCCCAGATAAGTATCCTTAACACCATAATTAGAAGGTTTTGTAAAGAGCAGCTTTTCTACGGATTTTTTTTAAACTTTTGCTCTGTAACAGGTATTCGTTGATAGCAGTGGTCCTCAACCTTCCTAATGCCGTGACCCTTTAATACAGTTCCTCATGTTATGGTGACCCCCAACCCTAAAATTAATTTCACATACACCTGTATTTGTATTGAAATATGTGTTTTCCTAGGGTCTTAGCTGACCCCTGTGAAAGGGTCGTTTGACCCCCAAAGGGGTCCCGACACACAGGTTGAGAACCACTGGTTTATAGTATGCATGTAAAAGTCAAATGGGGGCACTATAGTATGAAAAGATTGGAAGATCAGATTACATAAAATCCATGAATGAGCCAAGAGTTTCATGATTTAAAAAATAAAGCTTGGCAAGAAATATTCCAGTTTAAATCATTGACTCCTCCTGTTGATTGTTTATTCTAACATTCCCCAATATTTTGCCTTTCAACTGACAATGCTGCCAGTTGAAGCTGAGCTGTGCTGAATTATAGCACCACTTTACTAATGCTGAGAGAGGCAAGCATGACTTTAAAATATGATTAAGTCTGGAGGGTCTTCTCTCAATATTTTCTAACTGCGCTGTTGCTTTTAAGAGAGGGTAACCAGAACTATGATAGTTATTCCTATAAATGGCCTTCAGGGAACAGCTGCAGATCAATAAATTCAGGGACTGATGCTTCAATATAGGATTTTGTGGTTCATATCTTAAGACTTCTCAGCATCTAGGTTGTGAAGTCAGAGGGTTTTTTTGTTTTTTTTAACTGTGCCAGGTTGTATAAACCATCTAGTTCTGTTAAGTTAAAGGCTTTCTGGGAAGACTATTGTATCTGGACTGCAAAATCCAGGTGACCACCAGGAGACAACAAAGAGTTATTCTACCTGGGAAAAACCAAAGATTCAACTACAGTGATAACTGACATTCCATGTTCCTGGATACAGTGCAGTGTAATAGAGATTCAGCATTAAGTTTTTAAATGTGTTGTGTGTTGGGGCTGTAATTAATTTAATTTATTTTTAACTGTATATATTTGTTATGTTTTAATTGCCCTGTACACCGCCCTGAGTCCTTCGGGAGAAGGGCGGTATATAAATTTAATAAATAAATAAATAAATTATCATCATGGCCATAAAATGTTGCAATTCTGGCAGGTCATATATTACATTTCCATTTACAGTATCAACTGAGACAACTGTGTTCTTTAGGGAAGTTGAGGCTACTTCTAGCTACAGCAGGGCCCTCAAGATAAGAAAAAGCCTGAAGAGCAGCAATTACATCTCTCTTTGTAGTTGTCAGCCCACTATGTAAACCAGGCTAGGAAATCAACTTCACATTAGGGCTAAATTTACTTTTATTAAGATTGGCTATAATAATAGAAACTTGCAAATCTGATTACTCTGAGTCTCCTCCGCCTTGTTATACTTCAGTAAATTTAGGGCGGTGTCTGAGCTGTTTCCAAATGTCATCTCCTGAACTTTCAAAACGTTTCATCCCCTTTTATCTAAGTAACAGTTCCTGTATATTTTCATCGGAGTCATCTTCCTTACTCTACAATACCAAAGTTCAGATATCACTTAGAACAAAATTCCTAGGCCATTCCAATGAAATGCTTCATTTTTAGCAGAACCAGTGTTCAAGAGTTTTGGGGTCATATATTAAGTTCTCAGTGATAGCTTTAGAAAAACAAAAAAGGGTTGTCTCACAGTGAGATGAGTGGGAAAGGAGGAAAGGAAGGAAGACTTTAATTTTGAAAGAGAGGGCAATAGGATAGACAGCATGAACTGTTTAAATGTGGATGAGCAGAAGAAACAAAAGCTTTCAACATTATATCAGTTCACCAAGAGTTGTCAGGGTACCAGACAAGTTGATAATTACGATTATTTTATCTATATTTCTAGGCTTCTTTTAAGGTAAAAAGCTTTTTAAGGTGGCTAGCAAAAATAAAACTATATATATTACTTTTAACAAAAATCCACAAACAGCAGTGATTAAAATTGTATGCCACAATATCAAATCAGATATAGCTATACTGAAAATCCAGAAGAAAGCAACCCTAACCCATTCAAGGAAAGGCTTGAGATACTAAATTGTCTGTTAGAACTTTCCTGAAACCTGGCAGTGATGGATCCTGGCAGATCCCAAATGGGCCATTCATAAGTGAGGCTGTGGCAGAAAAGTTCTTTCCTCCTACTTTAATCAAATTTCAAATATGTGCAGGTAAAAGGATCCTCCATTCTTATGGAGGCCCCTAGGTGACCTGTAATGATTGCCTGCTAGAAAGTTTGTATTTCAAAATAACTTCAGGAATAGAGCATAATTATTGAAAGAGAATTTTGGAACTGCTGATCGACATATTTAGGTGTCTATCATTTCCTCCCCCGCCCCCCATCTTATAGTTAAAAGTTTTTATTGGCCTCAGAGTTTGGCAGAAAAAACCAACAATCCCATACTGACCAAGAACATCAAGCAGACTTCTGCACAGATGATGATGATGATGATGATGATGATGATGATGATGATGATGATGATTAATTGGACTTTTATGCCACCCTTTTCCCAAGGGACTCAGGGCGGCTTACAACAATAAAAACATTCAATACAAAATTTTTTAAAAATTAAATAAATCCAATAAATACTCCAGACTAACAGATTAAAATTTAAAATTAACAATTGGGCTATACTAAAATTAATATTAAATCAGGCCAAACTGGCTTCCTAAAAAAGCCACATCTTTAGGGCATGGCGGAAAGATCGAAGATTGGGGATAATCCAGAGCTCCGGGGGTAACTCATTCCAGAGGATGGGCACTCCCACACAGAAGCTTAATCAGAGTCATTCTTTACTCAAATCAGCCGCTCTCTAACCAAAGCATGGATTCTCCTCTACAACAGGGGTGTCAAACTCACAGCATCACAGTTTCATGTGACGTATCATGACCTTTTCCCCCTTTGCTAAAAGTGTGGCCAGTGTGTGTGTTCAACATCCCTGGTCTACAAGCTGTAGACTGCATATTTCAGAGGTAGGCATCATGTAGGATACCTGGAGGCCACAGAGTCCATGAAAGTTATATCATTAATCTTTCTAACTGATAATTTTAGGCTGCATGTCTTTTTTTCAAAGGAACTAAATCTCGAGTTGACTTAATGCATCTGAATGTTAAAAAAACAAACAAGTCATCCATACCCCAAAATGAACATTTCAGTCCTATACTGTATAACTATGTCATCAAATAGTAGCCAAGAGGATGCTTAAAGAAGTTGCTTACACTTGTCCTATCTGAAAACCAAGTTGTCATTAAAAAGTCAGAATCAGAGTTCTGGATGAGGAAGCCTGGAAGAGTGCAGGGTTGCAGCCCCTGCTATCTTCTCAGGACTCCAGACAGTAACTTCTCCGCATGTGGTCGGTTCAGTTTCCATCCAATTAACTCGTTTAATGCTCAGCTTAACTCTATTGAATAGAATTTGCAGGAAATGTTGACTGGATCATCTCCTTTGTAATGCAGTGTACCAAATGCCAGGTCTCAGTAGATTCCTCTGAATTCTTTTCTCCCTTGTATTTTTTGATGTCAAAAGCTACATTGAATTGTCTTTTCCTTTCTCCTTTTCTCTGATTTGTGGTATCAAATAGAATATGGCATATCCCATTGACTCATTAGAAAGCAATGCTCAGGAAAAAAAATCCAGGGGAGTTATATTTTATTACAGCTGTATCAGTTTTGTGTTTTGTTTTGTTTCTTAACCAAAATTGCATTATTATGATTGATCCCTCCAGTATACAGTAAGCCTTTGTGATATTTGTTGTTTATTATTATGTGTGGATAATCTACAATTACATTCACAGTATACGAGTGGTGGAAACTTAATAATTCAAATCCAACCAAGGAGCTAAGAATTATTAAGTTAGCATCTAAGAATATAGGCATTCCCAAGCTGGGTGTTTTTCTGTAAAGTTAGGGGTTCAGGACAGATCAATTCAATATTTCCAGATATTGAGGAAGTATTTTAGGTATGGTTCCATGGGCTCCAATCACAATTGGTATAGCAACAGATTGCTTTTTTCCATAAGTGTTCAAATTCAGTCTACATGTCCTGGTATTCTATAGTTTTTTTCCAATTGTTCTTCCATAATCCTAGCATCACCTGGTATAGCCACATCAATGAATCAGACTTTTTTCTTTTCAAAAACTGTTATGTCAGGATCGTTATGAACAAGATGCCTGACTTAACCAGTAGTTGTATATCTTAAAACCTGCCCATCTGTTCCCCTTTTTAATAAAATCCATCCATACATACCATGTCATGTATTTGCATTATACATGTACATCTTGCAATAATTCAGTCTATTTTCTAACTTTGTTTAGGACAAGGGTCTGCAAACTTAAACACTCAAAGAGCCATTTGGACCCGTTTCCCACAGAAAAGAAAACACAGGGAGCCAATACTTTAACAACCGGTATGACTGGGTGGGTGTGGCCAACTCACATCACTTATTCCCACTCAGTTGCCTCCTGCTCTAGAATATGGAGTGAGTCTCCATCCCACACCA
>JANHFR010001666.1:89477-100929 GCA_032468015.1 Mimophis mahfalensis | reverse complement strand
CCCCAGTCCATGCAAAAATTGTCTTCCATGATGCCAATAAGATTGGGGACCACTGGCTTAGATGGCTTTTTCTAACTCTGTGATCCTAGAATTTTCCATGAAACTCTTTTCATTATTTTAGCTGTGCTGGACCTGGTACAAATTTATGCTGAGTATACATCAGTCCTATGTGATCTGAAATGAATCCCCAATCAAATGATTAGGTATTTTCAGAGTAACCCAGCAATTCTCTTTGGAACTTAACTGAAAACATTTTACATAAAGCTATAAGCAGCTTTTTCTAAACTACAGATTTAAATGAGATAATGAAAAGTCATGATCTTTCTCCTCTCCCTAGGGAATCTATAATTATTTGAGAATCTTTTGATTAAAAGATTAAAAATAACACAGGAAAAATATCCTTCTTGAATTTCCCTAGGATTTCTTGGTTTTCAAAAGTGGCTTAGCATGGCAGCGCAGGTACGAATTGATTTTATTATTGATTACAAAGTTATAAAAATATTTGGACAAGGGTGATTAATTTTTTCATCTTCACTCATGTTTGCATGATTAAGTTGGACAGATTGTTCACTTGGAACAGAATCCTGTTTGCCAATACGAATGATTTTCAAATTACTTTACTTGTTTAAACCAATATAGGTGTCATGCTTAATAAAATATTACCAGAGCAACATATCAATGAATGAAGGACACAATAATTGAAACATCTGGTAAAAACAGGATAACCATTGTAGATAAAACTGGAAGCTTAAAAGTCTGGAAAATAAAAATGTCTTTTTTGGAAAAGATATTAGAGGAATTATCAGCCAAACCCCTAGAAAAAGCATTCCACAAATGCTTCTACTGGTGATAAACTTACATTAGCATTCATTCCAAAAATTTATCTCAGTATTTACTGGAATCGGAAATCATTTCTTATTGCTACAGACCAAAAAAAAAAAATGGGTTGGGCCCATTTATTTAAGCAATCTTAGGAGAGCAAGCCATTTAACACATTTAGATCCATTTAAACCACAGGTTGCTCACCTATTAATAGTCTATGTATATTGAAGAAAACTAATATAAATTTGAAAACACTGTGTATAGAAGCTCAAAGAAAAGATTTCATAAATAGTTGTGAATCAGAGGCTTGCACTATGCAATGATCTCTTCTCTCTAGCCATAGAAGAGTAAATGTAAGCATTCCTGCATTTCCACAACTGGCCAGCCTCCTTTGCTCATGAAGAACTAAATCTCTGACTGAATAGTTGATGCCACTTACCAGAATCATGCAGATAGTTACACAAAATTTCTCTACATTAATCACTCTCACTCATTATAAACATCTATTTCTAAATTAATATTGAAAGGGTGAGTCATCTTGTTCATCTTCTTAACCAAAAAAGGCTACCTGGATTTCAGTAGCTGTATAAAACTTATAAAACCTATGAATTAACTTTCTAGAACAGTTTGAAGGCTTTGTAAGACCATTATCCTGTATATTAAAATTCAGAGTTCCTTTTAGACATCATGATTCCTCTTCCTTTTCCTTTATTTCATCTTTATTTTTGCAAGCTTTGCTAGTGCAAGACAATATCAGGAATATGGAAATGCTTGCTTTGTCCAGGCCCAGTAATTTCTTTATGCTGTATTACCTTTTGATTTAATTTTATTTGGGCAGGCAGGGATTTTTGGAGATGTGTACATTTAATTAATACAAATAAAGAACTATATAGATATAAAGCAATACCTAAATGTTTGTATAGGTAACAGCAATAGCCCTCTTCAGAGAATTACCAGCTTCAGGTAGTCAATGACGTACTCCCATCTTCTGCTACAAATAGAAAAGGGTTAAATTGTAGTGTCTGAACCAATTTCAGGCTTTCTCACTGAAATATGCAGGAATAGGCTGAAAACTTGTTAAGGGGTATGTATTGAACAAGGATTCTTAGAAGAGAGAACTTGTTGGAACTCTGTGCTGAGTTCATACTCTGTAGAAAAACCAGTTTTGTTCATTAGTATTGTATAACCAAACCTACTGTAAATTCACTCAGAGTAAAGCCATTTTCATGGTCTTGATGGAGATTACCATGGAAGTTCTCCTACACAAATATAACCCTAATCCTCAATGGATTATTGAATTGGCTGTAAAATAAATTAGTCGAACTTAGAGTGAAACTTAAGAGTCGTGGTGACTATATAGCAAGTTAAATTGCAATGATTTCAATAAGAACTAAATGTATCTGTCTTAATATGGGTCCTACTTCTTTCCAGTACTATATGCTTAAAATCAGAATCTCAACTCTACCGAGTGAGATTTCCCTTTATTTGGTTTTTGAAATATCCACGCCTTTATGTGGCAATAGCTTTTTGCTTCAGACCTAATTTTGCTGATAATTACTCTTTCCCTATTTCACATGTAATCTTCTTGTTTCCTTTGTTCAATTTTTCTGCAGTGCTGAGGCTGATTTTTTTTTATTAAAAAAGTATGCATTGTTCCTGTCAAGTTGCATAATGTTCATTTATTGTCATTTTTTCCTCCACCAAGCTATTTGCAATGAAAGTCAGTGGCTGTCTTCCCTTGGACACTAATGAATGTATATATTGTTAAGCGCAGAAAACATAGGAGAGTGGCTGAGTTAAGGATAAGAGGGGGTTCTGTAAAGCCTGTTTATTTTTTTAAAATGAGTTGAAGTATTTAATATTTTTACCACCATTTACGTGGTTTTGGGGAACCCAAATTATGTCACAATCTCATGCCAAAACTAGCCAAATTTGTTTGAGTTGAGTGTCTTTCTTCCACAAACCATATTTTGTTGATACTTTAAATGTCATTTTAAATGTTTTACTGAAACATGTATTGATGAAAAGAAACAAAAAACCACAAAAACACAAAAACAAAATGTCATCTTGACAAAAGATTTATACATGACTCAGAAAGTATTTATTTCAATTTTGTACCTTTCCATTTTAATACATTATACTGTATTGACTCAACTGAGATAATATAAACAGTCCATTTTAATAATAATGGTTGTGTGTTGTTGATTATTGCTCCCTTCCAGATTCTTTACACAACTTTATGAACTTCAGCAGTTTCAGTTAGAAACAAGTCACATCGGGTACTAATTATTTATCAGGCATATTTCATAAATATATGTATTAATTAATCAATTAATTAATTAAGCCATGCTTAATTAAACTGTTGGAGAACTACATCTACAATCAGCATGGAACTTCAGTCATCATCTTCTGTTTATCTGAAAGCCGTTTTTCCAAACTAAAGCAAGCTTCAAATGGTTGTGGTAGAATAACAATACTGCACGGTGCTTCACTAAAATTGCAAGATAAAATATAGGCCAGCTAAGAGAACTAGATCACTCCCATTTGTATGACAGGAAAGCACACTGTGCTTCTATCTTTTGTTGTTATTTGTGATTATCCACAGTGTGATATTTTTCTTTAACTTCATTCATACAGGCTTCATTCTAATGACAAATTTCTGGGACAATTTTCTGGAAAAGCTCATGTCCTTAAAGAGGTTTCTCTAAAACGACATCTTTTTAAACATGTTCCATAATTCTTTGCAATTATGGTCAAAGATCCCAGATTCAGGGAGGCTATATACAGTCTTCATGTGCACACAATATGCACATTCATTGGTTATAAGGATGCATATTGTTAGATTTCATACCTTTATAACAGTGTTAACTAAAAGCTACTTAGAATGATGCACTTATCCCCCCAAAAGCAACCCTGTAGAATTTTAATAGTCTTGTCAAATTTTTGGAGAAAAGTAAATTTAAGATAGTTATCTTTAAAACTAAGGTCCTATCTTACATCTTTTAAAAAAATCTAATATTAGATCTTTAAGGTAGGCCAAATCAGAAAATAGCCACACAAGAAAACTATTATTATAGCATTTAATACTGTTAACAGAATCTTGAAAGGCTAACAGCTTTTCTTCCCTTCTTTCTTATTAAAAAAAAAATCAAGATATAACAATCTCGATTTTCTTCCTTGGTTGTTCCTGCCTTATCTGTCCAAGCCAATGTTTTTTTAATGGCTATTGCATACCTCCAAGTTTATCTCTGTGTTCTTCTACATTTATAATGAACATATTAATGTTTATTTAATTTATATATTGCCTTTCTACTCAAGGCATCCAATAAAACAGTTGAATATATAAAGTTTAAAATAGATAACCTCCTTTGACTGCTTTTAGAATATATGTAGAGCTGTATCTTTGCCATCAGTTATTTCTTATTTGTTTTAAGCACAGCTGATTAGCAATTGAAGATCTAACAAGTGACAAAGATTAAGTGACAAAGATGTATCTTTACAGATTTTCCAAATTCAGAAAATGGAGGCCATCTATCATTCATAACTGGAGCAAGATAGTAGAAAGCCCACTCTCACATTCCAGAGGGTCTCTTCAAATGGGAATCTCCTGCAGATCTTAAAACATTTGCAACTGGTTAAAAAAAAATTCCTACCCTGTTAAAGGGGTAATATGAGTGCCTTTAAGTGTTCCTGGCAATCCACTTGTAACTTTGCTGATCTTTCATTAGATACATAGGATCCCTATGCTTGGTTCCATTTTCTGTCAATTGCAATTGCCTTCACTCTTTTCGAGGTTAGTGTATTGTAGTAGCCAAAATGAAATGTCAATAATCTAAACATTATCTAGCACGCGGGTATCAAACTCAATCACATTACGTGATATATTGTGATATATCGAAATGTTTTTTGCCTTTTTGGAGCTGGGGTGGGTGTGGCCTACGCGTGATGCATCCGCCACACACCCCTGAGCAGTTTAAGAATTGATGTAATTGTGCAAAGGCATTCCTCATAAACAACTATCACCTGCAAATCCAATCACAATTGGAATCAAGGAGCACTTTTAGTGCTTTCAGGGAGCAATGCAATTCCACTCAAAACAGACTCAACCTCCTTTCCAGAGTCCTACATACCGCTGAAGCCTCTATATTGTCTGGCTTTAGTAAAGGCTTGTTTCACGATTGCTGATTTGAACTTGGACATTAGGGGAGCAGCAGAACAGTTTCATGTACATGTTGATAGCATAGAAGATGAGATAGAAGCTTGCTGAAGGCCGGAATATTTAAAAAAAAAACAAGTTCCTTGGAACATCTTCATATTTTAGCCTAATTAGAAGGGCAGATGCCACTATTTCTCTAGGCCAAATCCTACCAGACAATCCAAAATGATACAGTGGTTAAAGGTTATAAAAGACAAGATCCCAGTCCAAAAGCTTCATTGAAATGGATTCAGAAAATCAGTTCAGATGCACCTAGAGTTATGAACTGACTACCTCCCTAGTTATTTTTGATATTATAGAGAGCCCTCTAATTGTTTAAATACAACAATTCAAGTAAAGTGTTAATACAGTCTTACTGCAGCCTTACTTAATACAGTCTTACTGCAGCCTCTGTTAGGCAAGAGGAAACACATGTTACAAAAAGTCATTGATCACCTCTGTTAAAAAAAATTTCTCAATTCCCTATTTAATCAACCCTTTTTAAAGCAATGTTTCTAAGACATCGGAAATTGAAAAAGGCAATTTGGTGATAAGCTGCATCATGGATGGAACCAGGTATTTGAATTCAGGAGTTACTTTTCCAAAAAATGAAGCTTTCTCCCTTTATACTGTATATAAAGCAAGTTGGGTCTCCGGAAGAGAAAGGGACAAAGTGGTTCAAGAAAGATTGTAGAGGTTTCTAATCTAGGGAATACAGATTAGGGACCAAAGTGGAGAGTAGTGTAATACTGGGAAAAGATTCCAAAAAAAAGTGCCTTGGCTATTTTGCATTAAATTTAGAATTAATTTCATAAATATACTGATGTCTCAAGTTCTTTCCCCGAAAAATAATATACATCCCTCAAACCCATATTTAATAATCTTAGGTTGCATTGCTGAAGTCTATATGTTATACCTCTAAATTACATTGCTTGAAAGTGAATAAGAAGGAGATTAGTGAAGTCATTAATTTTCACAAAGGTAATTTTTAATAATTTTTAATTCAAACGTGGAAAGCTGCACCTATTTTGACTTACACAAATACACAAAAGCCCTCAAAATCTTTCGGTTATCCCCTGCTGTATCATCATGCTACTGAAAATACCCACTGCATTTTCAGTAGCCTAATGAACAAAACAAACAAATAAAAACCCCTAGGTAGAAAATAAAAACAGAAACATTGTCCATCCCAAAGTTGTAAGTTTTAAGATAAAGAGTACATGACATATTGACTCTAAGGCTGGATTCTTGTTGAAATGGAATAGAATTAGGTGGCTACTTGAGTGACTTAATTAGCAAACAATATCAAAGCCATATCCGGTAGAGTAAAAAGCTATTGTCATTTGTTTATATTCAAACGTAGGGTAGCATGATGGGTACCTAAGTAGTACTTTGGTCAAATGTTTTCTCGTGGGAGTGGGACTGTTTCACAGTTGGGCAACTTTTTTCACTAGCATTCTAAATTGGCCAAGTTACATATATTTAGCTAGGGAGAGTCAAGTAGTGACTTGACAGGCAGTTAAACGTTCATTCACTTTCATTCATTCATTAGCATCTACAATTTTAAGGTGGCAGATCACAAAATGTACAGTATACGTTGTAAGAAACCATGGAATTTATCCACTTCAACCAATTGCCCAGTGCAGGAATCATTTACTGTAGCATCCTCAAACATTATTAGGATTTCATTGGAAAGTTGTCAGTTGAAATTAAGGTACTATGTCCTTTGTGCTTCCAAGGTCAATTTAAATGTACCATCAGAAAAAGAGAACAGGTTAATTAGGCATAACTTCTTTTTGATAAACCTATGCTAGCTTCTGCTAAACAATATATTCTTTTCTAGATGCTCATGAACTAGCTGCTTAATAATATTTGCTCAAATTTTGCCAAGTAGTGATGCCAAAGCTGGCCCTTGTTATAAATAATATTGCTCTAGCACTACTCTGTGTTCTCCATGTCTCAACAATACAAAAAGGGTTCCAATATGAGTTCTGCAAATTTTTTCATGTCTCCTTGATGTAATTGATGTGATTCAAGAGCCAGAGTCTTGTTCGTGGCAGCCAAGTCCTCCCTAAAAATCTCTTTCCTTAAGTTGCCACTCCCTTCTTTTGTTAGTATTTCTACTTAAGTTCAGCTGAACTATGGAGAAGACCAAAGCACAAGAAGGCAGTAGGATGGAAGACTTTTCCTATTATCATCCTACTGTCTTCTCCAAACACTGGGGCTACACAATCCTTTTTCTTCTTACCCCTAACAAATCCAAATGCCCTTTTGTTGCTTTTAGCATCCCTAGAGTATAAATTCATTTCAGCTTTTCTGAATTTCTTTTTTGCAGATAACAGCTACTTGCTAATACATATCTTTAATGGCACATATTTACTATTTTCTATGTATGTTTAACTCTTCATTCAGTCAAATGATCCCTACTGCAATCATAAGTTTCCTAACATGGCCCCATTTCTTCTTTTAATTTTGGGAACCTGCAGTGTTGGTTGAGCTGTTTTTTCAACAGATGTCCAGGTAATTGAAGTTTCTCATTATTAGTACATCTCTCCTGTCTGAAAACTTCATAATTTAGTCCAGGAGCATTACTCAGATTTTCTGCCTGGCTTGGCAGTCTAGAGCACATATCCCACAATAATATTATGATTGCTTTTTCTTACTTGTATTACTTCTATTTTTATCTAAATGCTTTTGACTGGCTTCTCATGCTCAAATTCTTGGTTCTGTACATATATCTGCATTTCCTTTGCCATTCATCCCACTCCACCTCTTTTGTTTAGTGTATACCTTTTTAATCAGTTGTATCCTTCCATTCATGTACAGTAGAACCTCTGGTCACGACCATAATTTGTTCCATAACTTTGGTCGCAACCCAATTTGGTCATGATCAGAACCTAATTTTGGAAATTTGGCTTACAAAAAAATTGGCAGTCAAGGGGAAATCAGCTGTGCGGGAAAAGATGTGATTTTTTTGGTCAGAACCTGATTTGGTCATGGTCAGAAGCATTCGTGACCAGAGGTTCTACTGTATTTCTCTTCTCCCCAAGTTTTTGTTATACTACCATGTCATATTAGCCTTCCTATATTTAGACTTCTAATTCAACCAGTTTATTAGCCATACTCGTATAGAGACTTTAAAAACTTATGGTCATACAACTTGACTGATTTCTTCCTGTTTTTATAAGCTCATTGTTGAGTGCCTCCACATCCTGTGTATCGGTCCCAATGCCAGTCTCAATCCTTAGCATTTAAGTATTTCTTGGGTCTCTTTTTTTCCCCTCTTCTCAAGGTTCAGTTTAAACTCCTTTGGATCCGATGTACAAGGTGCCATTCAAATACATTCTTCTCAATTCTTACACAATAAACACCCATAACTTGCAGGTGTGTTCTTTCATCATGGAAACATATCCCATTATTGAAGATTACAAACCATCTACCATTTGAAGCCATTTGTGTAGCCAGTTGATTTCTTCCAGTATTTTTCTTTTCTTCGTGGGCCACATCAAACTGGAAATAAGTGAAGAAAGCATTATCTGTGCCACAACTTCGTTATCCTCTCCAGTCTTTCAGTGCCTCTTGCAATGTCTTCAAGATGTGTCCAAATATGTCATTTGTTCTTACACTGTTCAACAGAAAAAAAGATTTTTCATTTGGTTTCAAGAGTCTTGGGAACCAGTTACATCCAGAACATGAGCCCCAGGAAAGCAGCATGACAGGTATGTGGCCAAAATTATCATGTGCTAAATGCACAAAGAATGTTATTGAATAGTTGGAGTTATACTGAAAAACAATTGGGAAGAAGGATGCAATTGTCTACTCTGATGGTTGGCAGACTGAAAACCTGAACAAGAACACTGAACTATGTTGCAGACCCTTGTGTAAAACTATGATTGTTATTGTCTTATAAGAAGGTCTGTAACTTTGGACAAAGGTATATGTAACAATAGGGGCCAAATGGGTGGGTGAATTACCACTCAAAAGGCGTGGAGCACTGAGTCAGCATTTCTCTCCTTAATGGGTTTTTCTTCTTCTGTTGTTATACGATAAAAAGATGGAGAAAACCGTGGGAAAATAAATGGAAAACCATTTTGTCTGAAGAGCCCCATAAAGTTCTTCAAATGAAGCACGGCAATTGTACAATAAAAAGTTTCATCTGGAAGCATTCATAGCTCATTCCCCAAGTAATGGCTCTGACTTGATACTTTCTCTCCATATGGCAACAAAATACAAGTTGAGTCTCAAAATATTTTATTCCAAAATCCATACTAAGATAGAAACAGTCTCTTTTGTTACCACCACCACCCCGCCTTTAATGTGAAGAAATGGTTGTTCACGCTAGAAATTTCTATATTTAATTGCAGTCTTGACTGAATGGAAACTGCAAACATTCCGAGACTGAAAATAAAACATGAAAGATTTATATAGTTTATTTATTCAAATGCAAACATGGATCTGTTACTGAGAGCTATGATAAATTCCTATTAACTTTTACTGGCTGAGGTACTCTCACATTTTTCTTTTTATTCTTAATTTCGTCTCTTCCTTATTCCCTCCCCATTGTATGTATTGGGAAGATAAATAAGAAATATTACTTATCTTAACCATTTGATGTAAAAGCAGAAAATATAATGATGATAACCTTTATTAGTGAGTCTTATTAAATGTATCTTATTTAACAATTGTCTAACTGATGAGGAAAATGAAAAGCAAATCTTTACATGGAGCATTGCATGAAGTTCACAAACACTTCCTATGTCATCCTGGCCTCTATTCCATCTCTAGCATAACAAGGATTTCCAGGAGATACATAGGATTTGGTGAAAGATACAGTACAAAAGCACTTCTTTGGGATTTTTATTTATTAAAAACATATATCAAATCTAACATTATCAGTTCATTTTATTTTTCCCAGACCAGCTCTGCAAGCAGAACTTACATTAACAAATGCCCACTGCTTCTTCTCTTCACCTCCTGAAATGACAGCGGCTTGACTTTTTAAGTGTCTTGTAGTAAGTACTTTTGTTTTCTCTTTTCCTATGGAATATCATAGCCGAAGATGTCTCTAACTGCACATATATTTTGCAAGCTTTATTGTTGCTTTAACATGTGTATATCTATGGTTATTTCTTATGAATCTAAAATCTATTTACATCCTACTTTAGAGATGAGAAAAAGGCTAGAGATGTACTAGGTGTCTTCTCTCTAGAAAAGAAACGCTCACAAAAGAGACACACAAAAAAGCATCCATTTTAATAAAAAACAGCGGGGAAGATCTGGATAGCAGAAACGCTACTGGGAGGCAAAAATCTATCTGAATGATGCAAAAGCTGGTTAAGACCTAGAATCTCACATGTCTACGCCTGTTTTGTAGGTAAACTGTGGTTTGCAGTTTCAGGTTGTTGTGGATTTTTTTTTTTAAGTGCCTTGGGTTAGTGACTGAATGGACTTCCCTTTACTCTGTCTTTTGGACAAATCGCACCAGCATACTAGATGCTTTTTAGTCTTTGACTTCTGACAAGAGGGGCACCACATCGAAACTGCAAATACAGTGCAAAAACTCTAGAGTAGTTCCCCCGGCTGAGAAATTCTGGAAGTTGAAGTTCAGTCATCTTAAAGTTGCCAAGGTTGATAAACACTGCTGTAGTGCTTTGCTGCCATCTAGTTATCATGTGGAGTTTTGCAACAGGTTATGGCTGCTAAAAGCAACTCCTAATACAGGTAGACCTCGATTTACAACAGTTCATTTAGTGACCATTTAAAGTTACAACAGTGCTGAAAAAAGTGATTTATGACCATTTTTTACACTCACAACCATTGCAGCATCCCATGGTCACGTGATCAAAATTCAGGTGCTTGGCAACTGGTAGTTATGACTGTCGCAATGTCCCAGGTTATGTGATCCCCTTTTGCGAACTTCTGACAAGCAAAGTCAATGGAGAAGCCAAATTCACTTAACATCTTTGTAACTAATTTAACAACTGCAGTGATTCACTTAACAACTATGGCAAGAAATGTTGTAAAATGGGGCAAACTTACTCAACAAATGTCTTACTTAGCAATAGAAATTTTGGGCTCAATTGTGGTCATAAGTCAAAGACTACCTGTCTGCAGGCTCTGGCCTAACTTCATAGTAGCCTGCCCAGAAGCTGAGTGGCTCTCCTCTATCTGTCCTTGCCTTCAGGCTCACCTATTACATTATTTCTCCGTGGGTGAATGTGACTCCCGCTTTACCAGCTTTTCAGTAATCAATGGTTTTAAAAGACCCCAATATCGTACTTAATAAGCTATAATTTTCATTAATAGAACCAGGTTGGTACAGTGGTGGGACTAGGGCAGGGGTCTGCAAAGTTAAACACTCAAAGAGCCATTTGGACCCGTTTCCCACAGAAAACACTGGGAGCCAATAATTTAACAACCGGTATGACTGGGTGG
>JANHFR010001666.1:78533-89377 GCA_032468015.1 Mimophis mahfalensis | reverse complement strand
CACCCAGTTGCCTCCTGCTCTGGAATATGGAGTGAGTCTCCATCCCACACCATCACCCTTACCTTCTCAGGCTAGGCGAGGAGTGACGGGGAGGGGAGGGCAGGGCCCAGTCAGTGGTGGAGCCACAGCAGAGGGCTGAAAGAGCCGCATGTGGCTCCAGAGCCAGTTTGCAGACCCCTGGACTAGGGGAAAACCATGAATTCTAGTCCCGCTTTGGGTACAAAGTCAACTGGGTGACCTTAAACTAGTCACTCTTCCAATGGCAATCTGCTTTTTGAAATCTTGCCCAAAAAAGTGGCTTGTCCAGGCAGTTGAAAGGAGTTATCGAGTTGAAGTCCCTCCCCACCCAAAAAATTGCCATGACTAGTTTATTTGTGCTAGTTATCTTATTACACTATTTTAATATTTAGTTTTCATTACAGTTTATGAAAGCATGGTATTTCAAGGATTGCAGATGTACAAACGGTCGTGATCGAAAGATTCTCTTGCTTTGGACTTCAAACGCACCAATAGCGGACTTGTCCTTACGTGGATTTCAACAACCGGAAGGAAGTTGCGCCTTTCCGATATCAATAATAAGGCTGAATAAACATTGCGATAGATAAAAATGGGTTCCGCGCTACTAAATAATTGCTTTCTCGCTCCAAAAGTTAAAACACCGCAACACCTACAGAGAGAATTAAAGATCTTAATGTAGTCTTGGGTTGAAATCATCTGTTCTGCGACCTAATCAAAGAAAGAAAAAACACTCGCTTTTGGGTTTCTCTGGCCGCTCCTTCGGATTTACTGTACCTTATTATCTATATAAGAAAAGTCCCCTCGTTTTTCCTTTCCTTTTGCTTCTTTTATCGGGCATTTAGATTGGACGCCTATAAAGCGACAGTCGCGGATATCGCTGTGCGTCCGAAGTAGTGAAAGGTCCCTTCCCCCCCCCCTCCCCGCAAGATGGCGATGCTGGCGGAACGTAAGTACGAAGCCGGTTGAAACGGAGCAGGTAGAAAATAGCGCGAGGTATGGGGGGGAAATCCCCTCCCGCGCCTCGTATACTCCAATGACCATTATGAGATGTCTGTGATTTGGATAGAGGAGATACGATAGTGAGATTTAAACCTCTATCCAGCCATGATCTTCCTTCCGATATGGGGCGATTCGATCTATGATGCCCTTAAGCATGGGAGTAGCAGCTGCTTCATATTTTTTCCTTTCTCAAGGTTTGAAAAGCATTCAGTCTCCAAATCTTTCTTTGGTTCTAGTTGAAGATTGCTCGAGTGGCGGAGGTTGGGGGGGATTGGACTAGAAGATCTCTAGGGTCGCTTTCAACCCTGTTCTATCTTCTGTGAAGATCTAAAGCAGTGCTTCTGCCCGGATGACGACTAGGTGACAGTTATTTGCATCTTTGCTTCATTTAACGACCGTTCAGACTTTCATAGCCACAGAACATAATGTAGATTTCTGTGCTGTGTGTTTAAGCAAATTATTTTTAAAGCCATTTTAAGTGCTTATGCTGCCCCCACATGGTATCAGAGGAGTTAGAAATAATTTTGAGATGGAGGTGAGGGAGGCTTTACCATTGTAACTTGCTTCTAAGTACCCAAACAAACATTTTAAAAGGCTGAGTTTGAGAAGCCATAGGAAGTGCGTCGAGAGAATTAAAGAACAGAAGAGACAAGGGAAAGCTCAGATTAAATGCTGTTGTCAGATTCTTCTGCAGGCAAGTGGGCAGGCTGTGATTTTAGTCAGTGCAATATCTGGAATCAAGCAAGCTATCTGAAGAGTCATCTCATTCCAGCAAGAGGCTTGCTACAGACCTCATCTGCCAAGAAATTTTGGCTGGTGGCATCCAGGAGGTTTTTTTGCTGTGGCCTCCACACTTTGGAAATTTCTGCTACCGGAAATAAGATCCACCCCAACTTTTTGGCCTTCCAGAAGGATGTTAAAAATTGGCACTTCCAGCTGGCCTGGAGCCCTACACTGGGAGTGGCTGATACAGTACAAGGAACACCTCACCCCTATGCCATTCATCCTCTTGATTTTTAGCTTCTATTCATTCCTTGTTAATTTTAATTGTTTCAAATTATCTTTTTTATATTTTGCAAGTTACCCAACGTCATCTCAATAACAAGCTAGGCAGCATATAAATTTAATAAATAAAAATGCTGAGTTAGTTAATACTGAATTAAATTTGAATGAGATCAGAACTAAATATACAGTTCAATTATTGCTATTTATCAGAGGCAATTCCTATTTCCTGTCCCTTGTTCTTCATCAGTCATTTTTTTTCTTTCTTTGAACAGATTTAGGGAATGTTGCAAATGAATGTATGTGAATATAGAGGGTCAGCATTCCCACCCAATTTCCCAGCCACTAAAATGTGGCAGGATGGAAGCTTCTAAGAAAATTGGCTTCTAGAGATGACATGGAGGTTAACAAAATTACTACAAAATGGCAAACTTGAATACAATAATAGTTGCATTAAGCCGTTGTCAGTAAAATGCTTAAAATTGTTTGTCAGTCATCCTGCCTGATATCATAGAATATTGACTATTTCTTAGTAAGCCTAAATGATTTATTTCCTACTTTCATTTCTTCGTAAATAAGATTGCTTCTCTGGACATAATCCAAACATGAAAATTAGTATTTTTAAAATAATTTATGGCAAAAAATGTAAGTGTATCTTTAGTCCTCTAATTTGTAAGCATGGAATTTGAGAGTTATTTAACTTATTCATCTCTCTTATAACTGAATATAGGGTATTCTGGGAAGGGTTTATAATATATTTTATATTAGGAAACGTATTCATTGGCTTGGCTAGTCTTCTTTTTGTGCATCTTTAGAGCCTTTTCCTAATTTGTCTCTTAACAGAATTGAGTGCATCATATTGAGATTTCCAGTGCCTTGTATACTCACTCCCTAAAACATTCTGTAAAATTCTTCACAGAAAAAGTACTTTGGTTAGGAGAAGCAGTAAGTGTGAAGAGGAAACACTTCTTATTTCAGCTTTGAAAATACAATTAGATTTCACTTCATTTTCTCTTGTAGCACGTCGCAAACTGAAATGGTCTGTGGATCCACGGAACAGCGCTTGGAGTAAAGATGAATCAAAATTTGGCCAGAAGATGTTGGAAAAAATGGGATGGTCAAAAGGCAAGGTAAATTTGTATGATTGAAAATGGTTAAGGTTTCTTTAGTATTTTCAAGCTTAATTACAGAATAAAATGCTTGCCAGAATAAAAAATTAAATGGGGATCATACGCCTCCTTGGCCTTCCTAACAAGGATCTTGTACTGCCTTATAAGTGCAAAGCTGATGCAAGCAGAAGTGTCTTCTAGACCCATCTGTTGCCTAGGGCTCAAGAATCATTGAGAAGTTATACCTCAAGAGTTTTTAGATTAGTAAGAGAAAGCTTCCATCTCGTAAAAAGGAACAACTTCAGGGACTTGCTTCCCTTTCTCTGCAAGTATGAATGGTTGATTTCTGGTTGCTAGTTGTTTGATTATGTGTGGGTTTTGTTTTGTTTTCTAATTATTTCAGCCTGTTGAGAATAATTGGATTGAAAAAAAGACAACAAAATGAAAATGGACACTCTTCTGTACATTAAAAACAAATCAAGTTCTCCCAGACAGATCTGTTTGTCATTTGTTTCCACTAGGGGCTTGGGGCTCAGGAACAAGGCAGCACAGAGCATATTAAGGTTCAGGTGAAGAACAACACATTGGGATTGGGAGCGTCTGTGAGCCAGGAGGTAAGTGGGGGTATTAGAATTGAGACTGCACAGACTCGTAGCTCAAGCGCTTACAAACATACATGTATGCATATATTGTAAATCAGGCTTTGTATTAGGCTTTGCAGAAATAGAAAGTCTATAAAATTAGCTGATGTAAAGTTAATTTGATTTGGAAAGACACAAAAAGTAATTACAATGCATTTTTGTTTGGTTTGACATAATATTTTCAAATGGGACTGAATTGGTTGGCTGCTTATAATGATTTAGAATGTTGATAATTTTAGTGCAAAATGTTCAGTTCACACATTAAACCAACGTTGAAATGGAAGTGCTACAATTTGTATGATGTATAAAATTACAAATATAGTTTACAGTTAGCCATCAAATCAGCATTGCAAGCTTTAGTTCCAAATGTTATTCTTAATTTCTCTGAATTGCTAAACCCCAAAGCTTTTGGAGGCTGCTATATCACATCAAGGATGTGTAGAATGTAATTAAAGCAGCTTTGAATCATGACTCTTCTGCTTGTATATTTGGGAGTGTAGATCATGATTTGTATATCAAACTCAGATATATGATGACTGATTTGATGGTCTGAATTTGAATCAGAACATGGAAGAGGCAATGATGGTCATGCTAATAATTTATAGTTTTTAATTATTGCCCTCTTTGTCATCTTTCCTTCACTCCTGATCAGCTTAGATTGTAATTATTCGGTTTGTGTGTTGGGTACAGGACAACTGGATTGCTCACCAAGATGATTTCAACCAGCTTTTGGCAGAGTTGAATAACTGTTATACACAGGATGACCCAGGTAACACGATTCAACTTGGAGGGCAACTGGTATTGAAAATCTTAAATATAAAATTACATATAGTATGTTGGCCACACGAGGTCACTATTGCTCTTTGAGAGCAAGCATGTGAAATCAAAGCCACTTCCTACTCTGTCAGACTTGCCAGACATTAAAATTTTGTGGGATTGGGGTTATGAATTTTTGATGAGGGAGCATTACTCTCACATCCTGCTGATAGTTCTACCGAAAAAGTGGTGCTTGTAGCTGCTTGTAGTCTGGAAGAATGATCATTTTGAGATCCTCATCTTGATGCAGACCTCCTCTATCATCAAAATCACTTTGCACCTGAATTTGGCTTTTGACATTTGAATTGCCTTTGGCTCTTAGTGTCCATTCACACACATTTCTGAAGATGCCTGAAAGAACATCTCACATCATGACAGAGACAGAAAAAGCTGCCATTCTTAATCACGTGTTCTTCCTGTTTGTAGTGATCCAAAGCAGAAACTGAATTGTCCATTCTCTGGCTGATTAGCAACAGGGCCGAGAAGAACACGAATCTCTTACACAAGTTATCCACTGCTGGAACTTGAAAGCAAGACTTTTATAACTTGAGAAACTCAGGGAAGAACAACACTTTAAGAGTAGAAGCAAGGGAGCAAGCTATTGCTTTTGAAAGAATCAGTAAAGATGCACTGGGAAAACAAGAAATACCAAGGGAAAGTTTTACACTTGAATTCAGTATGCCAGGAGGATTGTAGATTTTGGCCTCATGTATAATTGCATTTTCTGTTTGTATTCTAGAATCTACTTGCAAAAATAGAAAGAAAACTTTTAACCTCGAGGAAAAATCCAAGACCTCTAAAAAACGAGTTCATTATGTGAAATTTGCCAAAGGTAAATTCAAATGAAACTAAATTAAACCTGTTGCATGAAAAAAACCCCATTAAAATGTTTCTAATGTGATCAGTACGGTAACGACACTGGGGAAAAAATCTATTTAAATATATCAGAATATTGTTGAAAGTTAGAGTATTTGGTGGAGAATGTGTAGCATGGAAAGGATTAAATTTGAAGCTGAGGCCTGTGTTTTGGTACCTGTAGGATATTGAATGCAGTTGGTTTTGATGCACATTGCAGTTTTTACTTAAAGGAATTTTTCAGTGTTTCCTCCAAAAACAATAAGTTTAGGAGAATTTTTTCTGGTTTAAGCCTCGTTGAAATGAATGAAATGTTTTAAAAGTGTGTTTTCTTCAAGAGCGTTCATCTAACTTTATTCTATAAGAAAGCAATAAGTTTTGTTTTGTTTTTTTACCTGTAATTCTGTCCAGGAAAAGATCTCTCTTCACGAAGTGAAGATGACCTATCCTGTATTTTTGGGAAACGCAAAGTCAAAAAAATGCAAGTAAGTAATTTTCCTTGCTATTGTAGATATGCATTGGGTCGTATGCTTTAGGATTTATTCTAATAATTTAAAAACATTTCTGTGCATCATTTGAGAATTTTATACATTGCTATGGCCTGCCCTGGGCACCTCCAGGTCACACAAAGCCTTTAGTCTTGAAATTGTTTCAGAGAATGCTCTTCCACAGCCTCTGCAGTTTTGGGGCGGGGGGAAGCCTTTGAAAAGCAAAAGCACACCCATTCTTTTGTGATTTTGAGAGAGTCTGGAGGCTGCACAAGAGCATCACCCTCTCACACAACTTCTGGAGGCTGTGCAAGACCACACTCCATGCAGGCTCTGAAAATCACAAGAACAAGGTATGCTTTTGAGAATAGTTGTTGAATGTTGGTAAGTACTGGTATATCATCTAAAACATTGTGCCATATTATGGGTTCACCATCACTGAGCTACTTGCAAGTAGATTATTAGTGCACATTTATAAAACATAATAAAAGGCTAGGCACAGCTCTCCACTTTTTGTGCCATAAAAAACTTTAGGAACCATAGGTCTCAGCTAAACAGTTTTCTGTCCCTGTAAACCAACCTTGTACAACATGGTATGTTTCACCAGAAATACCATAATTCATAACCTGTTGATTGGAAATCGTGGGAATATTTGTCCATCTAGTTTGGGAATAAAGTTGTAAATTCTCTGGGAATGCAGGTGATATTTCCTTGATGGTGGACTTTGGAAACCATAATTTGCAGAGGAACTAGTATGACTCAATACTTGGGACAAGCTGATTAAATTCAGCTGTGAAAAGTGACAACAGACAAAATGAGAAATTAAGCAATTTTTAAAGTTTGGTTTGTTTCTTTTTAGGAAAATAAACTCAAGTTTTATCTATTTATTTGTTAAGTATTAGTTCCAGAATGGATGCCTTTGAGAAAAATATAAAATCCTAGAAAATATAAGGAAATTGCAGCCTTCCTAATACCTAGCACTCATAATTTTGATTCGGTTTACGCCAGGAATGATGGGGAATGAAATCTAGAAACACAGAAGAGCATTATTTTCTTTTGCCTCTAGTTTAATGTGAAAGGTCTTGTTGTTAGTTGCGAAGTTGTGTCTGACCCATCGCAAAGGAGCCTCAAATTTTAAGGCCTCCACTCACCTTTTTGGTGGGTATAAAAAGTTAGTTATCCCCAGAATCTTCTTTTAAAATGGCCAAAAATAAATGTTTGGCCTCTGCGAGAAACTGAATATCAGAATAAATATTCCTTTGGTTTTAGCTGATCTAGCTGGTTTTCTGCTTGCCGCACAGCCAGGGGCTGCTTCAGAATAACTGAGGGAAGCAAATGGCTATTTAAAAAAAACCAAAAAACGATCATATAAATTGCTAATTGCCTACTCCCAGACTGCTTTCCTGGTTCCTGTTCTACATCTTAGAAGCTGAGATTATGTAGCGATAGGAAAGCTTATTTCATTCAAAAACTGTATTTCAAGTTAACTTTATTACATTAGGCACACATAAAGCTCTTCCTTTTATCTAGTCTGGTATGTGGGATTGATTAGAAATAATAAAAAGTGGTATTAGGCACTACCCATGAGCTCTTGGTATGTCCTTAGGATGTGGTTGAAGGTTTGTATTCTTTGGAAGATTGGCACTAAACACACACCCTTCATTTTAAAATCTTGGCATACATTGGCATACATGAGTGTTTAAAAGAGTAAAAGAACAGGAAATGCTGGATGAGAACATCCTTGTATCTCTTCCTGCCTAGATAGGAAGAGTACTGGTGTCCATCAAGGCTTAGAGTTCTGTTGTCAATCAAAGATTAGCACAGCCAACATTTTCAAGTTTTAGTATCTAAGCCAGGTGGATCAGGTGAGGAATGTTCCTTTGCTAATATGGTTTTCAGCCCATGTTTCTTGCTATCTAATTTCAAGAGATCTCACTTCTGCTTTGTTGAACGTTTTATGTCCTCAAGAAGCTCCACTGTACCTTTTCTCACCAGCTCTTTCATTCATTACAAAGCATCAAAAACTCCTGTGACTGCTTTTCACTTGAGATTCAGACATATCTAGCCAGCACTTTAAGTGAACTCTTTAAAAAAAGAAATGCAAGTGAGAATAGTCTTTCTCTGACTTCCTAAAGGAGGTGCCTCTGTCAAGCATGATCCTTTCTACCTTTTGCCCTCTAGATACATTGAATTAGTGGAGCTTCCCTTAAAAACATGAGATAAGCTTGCCAATAGTAGTGATATTTTTATATCTTAACCTTACCAGCTTCCTGCATTGCAGATCCTCTAAAACTAAACCTTTGAGCCTGACTCTTATATTCCTCCTCCCCCCCCCTGCCCCCCATGGAGGCAAATATTCATGTTCTTCTGTCAGCCTCCAGCTAAATCTCCAGTGGTGGAATAATGTCCATTTTTTCTCTTATGTGAGATACACCCTCCCACTTCTTTTTTACTAGACTGAAAACCAACATTTGGCCTCCTTGTGAGTTGACAGCTTATTTCCTTTACAACAAATGATAAGGCTAAGCAACAGTGTGTTTTGTAACTAGTTGTGGGGGGTATTTCTGTCATCCTTGATGTCCTTGCTATAATACAAACCACAGCAAAACATGAATATTTTTACATTCAGATTGTTCACATTTTTTCTCAGGGAAGATTGTGAAGCAATTGGAGTAACTGATTACATTTCCATCAAGAAACATTTAAAAAAAAGAAAGAAACCTTTTCAGTAAGGGGAGAATTGCTCAGGTATTTACTTTTTTATTGTACTGAGTACAAGTTCTCAACTAAATTATTCGAATTGTGGAGAACTACTGAAGGCCCGGTGATTAAAAACCAACAAATATCCCTGTCTTAAAAAAAAAAAAAAAAAACAGTTGGGGGAAGATCCATGAACTACAGGATAGCAGTCCAACAACCATGTCTGGAAACATTCTGGAGAATAATATAGGTAATCTGGAAACATTAAACATTCAAAATAGCCTTACGAAATAAGTGTTTCAGTTTATCAAAAACAAATCTTGCAAAATTAATTTATTCTAATTTTTCATCTGTTAACTTTCTAAAAAACGTGGAATGCATTAGATATAATATATCATGACTATAATAAAGGGATAGCATGTCTTGTATAAATATATAGCTCTTAGAGCAGGGGTGTCAAACTGGATTTCTTTGTGAGCTGGATCAGCATTGTAGTTCACCTCCGCGGACCGACGGGATGGGTGGGGAGAGACAGGATGTTGGCTCCTGCAGCACCCTGAGGGACCCCTTGTGCCCCGTTTTGGCCAGCAGAGGCACCATGGGCCGGTCCTTTGATATTTCCAGGCCCTGCAGGCCACATCTAAGCACCCTGCGTGCCTTGACTTTGATACCTCTGTCTATCAGTGCTTTTCATCAAACAGGGAAAAAGTTTTGAGTGTGCTTCCAAAAGGACCAGTTCTCAAAACTACTTTTAAATATTTTTATTAATTTTAATTTAAAAGATGGAAGAAATGTTTATCAAATGATACAAAATAGGATGGAATTTTTAATATTCTAGAACAGGGGTCCCCAACTTGTGGGCCACAGGGGATTGCAACCGGGCCACAGAAATGCTGTCGAGCGCATGTGCACATCCTCATTTACCTGAGCAGCAGGCACGTGGGCATGCCACTCACACAAATGAGATTCAAGGTGCTGGTGCTTACCTATAAAGCCCTAAATGACATGGGTCCGGAATATTTAAGGGGACACCTGCTACCAGCTTCCCACCGCCCGGTCCGTGCACATAGGGAGAACCTCCTCCGAATACCACTGGTTTTGGAGTGCTGCCAGGCTTTCTCTGTGGGAGCTCCCACTTGGTGGAACCAACTACCACTAGACCTACGAACGGCCCCCAAGCTCCGCTCATTCCGAAAGGAACTAAAAACCTGGCTCTTTTCATTAGCCGGCCTAGATTGAGGGAGGGGTATTTACTTTATCTTATATAATTTATTTTAATTTATTTCAATTTGTACTTTGTGTTTAATTCTCTGTACACCGCCCAGAGTCCACTCTGGAATAGGGCGGAATATAAACCGAAATAACAAACAAACAAACAAACAAACAAACAAACAAACATTTTGGCAAAATCTCATCTGCCATCATCAGGCTTAACCTTCCCATGTGTGATATCTCTCTCCCTCTCTCTCTCTCTCTCTCTCTCTCTTTCTCTCTCTCTCTCTCTCTCTCTTTCTATCTATCTCACTGAGGTAACTCATGATATAACTCACATACCTATTTTTCTCCATCTTCAAATATTTTCACTTTATCCATATGCCTTCATGCCATTCATATTGATTCCGCTTAAGTGCTATGCCTTTAAAGGTAATGAATAATATTTCCCTTCAAGATTCTTTATAGCAATAGCAATAGCATTTGACTTATGTACCGCTTCTCAGGGCTTTCCACCCTCCCTAAGTGGTTTACAGAATCAGCCTTTTGCCCCCAACAATCTGGCTCCTCATTTTACCCACCTCAGAAGGATGGAAGGCTGAGTCAGCCTTGAGTCTGGTGAGATTTGACCTGCCTAACTGCAGGCATCTGGCAGTGAAGTACTACATGCAGCACTCTACTCGTTGTACCACCACAGCTCTTTATGCATACACCCAGATACTTGATATCGAAATAATTGCAGAACATGTAGCTTAGAAGACGGATTTAATTAATTAATTCCTAACCAGCAATTATCTGGATCAATTTTAACAGGCACCAGCAAAAAGGGCTGAATTCTGTCTTATAAAAATGAGGATTCGAGAAGTCCAGAGGTAACCAATGTGAAGAGGTTTAAGACGATGGATCTTTAGGAATTCTCCTCTAAGAAAAATATGCATGAGTCCAGGCAAAGTCTTCAATCACATTTATTCAGGCACTTCTTAAGGTTCAAGTAAATAATCCAC
>JANHFR010001665.1:236026-246518 GCA_032468015.1 Mimophis mahfalensis | reverse complement strand
AGCTATCTAGTCTTTTCTTGCAAACCTCCAAAGATGGCAAGCTCATCATCTACATTATGGTGTTGGTGGGAAAAACCTGCAGCAGTTTCCTACACTTGTGGGGAGTTGTCGTCATTTGGCCACTTCTGCCTTGCTTCTTGTGATCCGTTTCTATAGCTTCTAACATTAACAGAGTTGGAAGGGACCTCGTAGGTCATCTAGTCCAACCCCCGTGAAGAGCTGGAAGCTAATATATGCTGCTAGGGATCACCTTTCTTCATGGAATAGTCACTTCTTGACTTAGGTGAATAACATGTTTAGTGACCACAAAATAAATTGAATAACAATGAGAGTTTGTTAAGGAAGGGACCTCGTAGGTCATCTAGTCCAACCCCCGTGAAGAGCTGGAAGCTAATATATGCTGCTAGGGATCACTTTTCTTCATGGAATAGTCACTTCTTGACTTAGGTGAATAACATGTCTAGTGACCACAAAATAAATTGAATAACAATGAGAGTTTGTTAATATTTTTACATTCCCACATTAAAAAACATTAATTCTTATATGCTGTTAGATGCAGTTAAAATGGCCAACAGTGTTTTAGGCCACATCACACTAACAGCTTGGAGACAGGGAGTCTGGCACCGGTAGGTGCAAGCCCAACTCCCTCAGTCACAAGACAGTCTTGTGAGCTGTCAATCATTGTTAAGTGTTAGACTATATAAGCTTAACCAACTGCCCTAGAAGGCACTCACTGATTCATGGAAAGATCTCCTGCTATTCGTGTATATTCTGCATGTACTATTTTCGGTTTCCTTTCTGTAAGCTTAGCCACCTCGTGGCTTCTGTGAATATTTGTAAATAAAACAGACTTTAGCTCTACAAGTGTGTCTGGCATCCTGGAACTAGACAACATCAATCCATCGCTACCAACCCTCTTCTTTATGCAAGGTACCTAATGCGCTGTTAATGGTGTTGTGGGATTTAGCCTGCGATGCCCCAAAATTAACAGAGTTGGAATAACATATTCTGGTGGACTGGACATCATATTGCTACAACATGATAGCAAATGGCAGTTTCTTCTGCTGTTGCTGATGTCAGCTCTTCAAGGTAGACTAGACTAGGAAACAAAAATCACACAGGCTAATTATGCTTTTATTATAACGTTATAATCATAGAATCTTGCAAGTTTGAATGGCTTTTCCCCTTCCCTCCATTTTTCTTCATGAGAATAGAGCGGGCCCTGTCTGCAACACTTTCTCAGATTACACTTATGCCCTGGACTCAGATTTCTTTTATCTGATCACTGTCTTGATTGTGGCTCTTCCTCCTGTTCCTTGAGGTTATTTCTTCCTCTGATTACATCAGGTGAGGAAAGGCTTTTGAAACACTTTCTGATGAACCAGACAGAACAAGGCTGCAACCTCTGAGTTTAATGTGGATAACACTTTAACATTTAAAATAAATAAAGTGTTCAAAAAACCCCACTACTAGAATTTAGGTAATATCTCAGTTTGAAGAATAGGATACATTAAAAAAAAACACGACAGAGTGAAACGTGCATAACAAAAGGCAGTAATGATTTGCCTTTGGGTCTCTGCGTTCCAAAGATGTGCCAATCTTGCCTTTTCTTTCTGCTAAAGAATTCCCATTTGTCCCTGTGGGGGGCAGTTTTACTTCATGTTTGTGTGTATGTCCCTCCCTCTCTTTTAAATACCTAACACACTGAACTAATTTTTGGGGGGGTTCTAGTTACATTTTAATGGCATAGTTTCCCAATGGCACAAAGAGTTAGTTGTATGTTTTGTCTGCGCTGAGAATAGAGGACTATACAATATCTGTTCAGTAGACCTTCTTCCCCTTTGCAACATTCCCAAAGAAACACGTGGGAATCCCCCCTCTCACACACCCCCTTTTTTTTGCTGGCTACTCTCTGGCCCAGATTTCACAGTTCATGACTCAGAGCAGAGCAGCAACAAATGCAGAAAATGCCAAACTAATTATTTCGCTTTGTCAGCTTGGTTAAAAACATTATTATTTTGGGAGGAGGCTGTGTTTTCATAAAGAAGGCCTTTGAGAAAACAAAACAATAAAAAAAACACCCCACCCCACTCTGTGACCGCCCTCTCTTTTCTACTGAGGCTCACTCTGCTGAGTCATCACCGGTGCAGTAACCTTCACCCTTTCATTCCAAAAAGCTGCCTTCTTCCCGCTTGATTGAAAGGAAAAAAAAAACCAAAGACCTGAACAGTGGAAAAGACAATGCGGCCCATCTATATCAGCTTGTGCCAAAAGACAATTTGCTGGTTGAATGTGTGGCTTTGTAAAATAAAATAAAAAAATTTAAAAAAATTGAGGTCCAGTGTCTGTTTTTCTGTAAGAAAGAAGTTGGGGGCACTCTCCATAATTCCAATTACATTCCGTAACTCTAGGTGGTACAAGGGATGCAGTGGCTCAGTGGCTAAGACGCCGAGCTTGTCAATCAGAAAGGTAGGCAGTTCAGTGGTTCGAATCCTGAGTGCAGCATAACGGAGTGAGCTCCTGTTACTTGTCCTAGCTTCTGCCAACCTAGCAGTTCGAAAGCATGCAAAAATGCAAGTAGAAAAATAGGGACCACCTTTGATGGGAAGGTAACAGTGTTCCGTGAGCCTTTGGCATTTAGTCATGCGGCCACATGACCACGGAGACGTCTTCGGACAGCGCTGGCTCTTCAGCTTGGAAATGGAGATGAGCATCGCCCCCTAGAGTCAGGAATGACTAGCACATATGTGCGAGGGGAACCTTTAACTCTAGGTGGTAGAGTTTCACCATAGCAAAACATGGAAAGAAATTAGGACTGACTGATGCCTGCAAAGGTGAACTTCAGGGCTTTGATGGATAAGCAGCTACGTAGTTCTCTAGAGCAGTGTTTTTCAATCTCATTGGCTTTAAGATGGGTGGACTTCAGTTTCCAGCTGTCTAGAGAATTCTGGGAGCTGAACTTCCCACATTTTAAAATTGCTTAGGTTGAGAAACACTGCTCTAGAGGATAGACATCTGGGGCAAATGCACATTAAGAAACATTCTGAATGCCTGTGCCTGAGTCTCTATACTTAGCATAAATCTTGATATACTGTGATGTGAATCTGTTCCAGGGGTGGGCTGCTGGGGGTTCGCAGGGGTTCAAGCGATCCTCTTGCTAAGAGTCTTCCCAGTTTGGTGAACCCCCAAGTCCCATTCCTGGCTGTCCCTGCCCATAGCTGACTGGCCCCTCCCACCCTGCCACTCCACTCCCAGGAGTCTCCACGCAGTCCTTTTTAGATGCCAGGTAAGTACAGGGCCCATGCTGAGGCTCGAGGAGGGTGAAAAACAGACTTCCAGAAGTCTGAAAATGGGCCCATTTCCGGTCTCCGGAGGACCTCCAGAGCCCGGGGGGAGCTGTTTTCACCATCCTGGAGATTCAAGGAAAGCCAACAGAGCCTGGGGAGGTGAAAAATGGGTTTCCTGGAAGTTCTAGATAAGGGCCTGTTTCCAGCTTCCAGAGAGCCTCCGGAGCCCGGGGAAGGTGAAAAATGGCCCACCCAGCAACCAGACAGAGAACCCGTTGCTAAAATTTTTAGAGTCGACCCCTGATCTGTTCTTCACATATATTATGCCTCATCTCACTGTGTATGAAACTGGAATATGTAGAAGCTAGTCTTCTAAATCTCACTTGCTATTTGTCTTCCTTAGAGGTCCATTCACCCTTTATTTGGGAGGAGAGGCTGGGCAGAATGACATCTGATATAATTCTCTCTGTTATTTTCATGACATCCTAATCTTGAAAACCTGATTTATAAATGTGAGGATGGGAAACACAGAATTCTTCAGTCATGAAGTTCCTAAGAAGTTCTTGAGAGGGTTACTCAGCCTCAGCATAGTTTGTCGCATAAGGCTGCTGTGACAATTCTAAAATGTAGCCGTTGTGGAGAAACTCAGTGGGTGTTATCTTGAGTTCCATATAGGAAGAATGGGCAAAAAAAAGGACTAATAAATGTACTACAGCAGGATTAAGCAACTGTCGCTTTCTATTGATCCATACATTACTATTCTAATGCACTACAGCTAAGATAAATGTTATTTGTGGGGAATTTTAATTTAACTTGAAGCTTCCAGATACTCTACAAAAGTCATTCCATGTAGAGTGCATTATACTAATCCATTCTGAGTGGCCATGCTTGTGTGTGTGTGTGTGTGTGTGTGTGTGTGTGTGTCTGTCTGTCTGTCTGTCTGTCTGTCTGTCTGTCTGCTTGGTGTTCCATCCTCCAACTCTACTGTATTTGTTGTCTATGTGATAGATATGCCCCTGCATTTTATTTTATTTCATTTGGATTTTATTGTGTATGTAGAAAGTTACTCAGCCATTGTCTTCTTCTAGTCACCTTGTGTTCTCAAAAAGGACTACTCTAAAGTGGGGAGGTAGAAAAATGTCTAAAGGAACTCACAGCACCTGTCAACCTTGGGCAACATTGTTCTATGGGAAACTGACCATTGAAATTTTTAACTTGAACAGAACAAATATTACCAATAATGTCTCTATTCTTTCTGTAAAGAAATCATGTATATGTATATGTATATGTTATATACATATACAGCCAGTGGTATTCAGCCAGTTTCTACAGGTTCTGGAGAACCAATAGCGATACTTTTGACTGTTTCGGAGAACTGGCAAATACCACCTCTGATTGGCCGACACTGGTAAATACCACCTCTGATTGGCTGACAGCATAGCTATGCCCACTAAACCCTGCCCACAGAACCGGTAGTAAAAAAAAAAAAAAAAGAATCCCACCACTGATCTATATACTGGTATTTGTAGTAACAATATCTTTTAACCAAGAAGAGAGATGTAGGAGGTATAGTATAATAGATCTTTTATTATAGTACTTGCATCTTCTCTTTCATTTAAGGAAAGCAAAACAGAATATATCAGATTTCTCCTCTTAAAATTCCTCTAAAGAAAATAGTTAAAAATCCTGATCATCAAATCCTTTCTAGCCAGGATAGGCTTTAATCTGATTTATCGAATTGCAAATCTTTTACCGATACTTAAAAAACGTATTTCAAATAACTTCTGTTTTTGGTATAAGAAACAATTTTGTTGATTTCAAATAATGTGGATAACAAATAATCTTCAGCCATTGTTAATGTTCATGACTGTGGGGCATTTTTTATTGAAAAGAAATGATTGTGCTTGTTTCAAAGGAAAAAAAATCAGATGTTTCAAAGAACAGTAATCATCATAAGAATAAATCTTTGTTAAATATACATCTTTCTTTATTTCATCACATTCTGTAACTGTGTCTCCATACAGCAAATTTAGGTAGAAATGATGGGTAAGTGCCATTAAGCCAATAAGTGCTTAAAGCCATTTTTCTTTTAGGAAAGAATAAACTGCCAAGAATATTGTAAACAGAGGAGGGCAATCAATCATATTAAAGCAGTACTAGATAAGGTTTTGAAAAAGGAAGGAATCTGGGGATCCAACTGCAAATCTAAAGAGTTTGCAGTTTTAGTGAAGTTATGTAGTTGAGATGATGATGATATTGTTGTTGTTGCTGTTGATAATAATAATAATAATAATAATAATAATAATAATAATAATAATAATAATAATACAATCAGCCAGATGTTCAGACTGGGTTTGGCATTTTTGTCTACCTATCAAGTCCTTACCAAGGACCAGGGATAAGCAGATATGTATATTTGATGGTTATCATAGGATCAGGGATGGGTTTCTACTGGTCTAACTACTAGTTTGCTTTGTGTGTGCATTTTGTGTGCGAGCTATTTTTTGGCTCTGGCCCGTCTCAGCTGATTTCTAGCCCAAACAGAATGTGCACGCAGCATATGGAAGTTTCTTCTCCTCAAGCTGAAAGAGAGGGGGCTGCACACACATTCTGTTTGGGCTAGACATCAGCTGAGACGTGCCACAGCCAAAAGACTCTGGTGTATCTTAGCTGTTTTCTAGCCCAAACAGAACTTGCGTGCATCCCCCTCTCTTTCCACGTGAGGAGGAGAAGTTTCTCCTCCTCAGGCCGAAACACAGCAGGGAATGGCTGCACTGCTTTTTGCCAGACAGTGGAAGATTTGCCTCTGAACTGCGCAAAATTGTGGTGGGGGGTGGGGTGGGGCAGACAAGAGCGTGATTTGCCAGTTCTCCAAACCATGCAAAATTGTAACAACCAGTTTGCCTGAATTGGGTCAAACCAGCTGCACAGGATGGAAGCTGTCCCCATAAAGCTGCCTTTCGCAATTGACTGATGGCAAATTTCTTATTATTAAAAACTTTTATTCATTAAACTTGAAATTCAGTCAATTGAACATTTAAAAATGTATCACAAATATCATTGACTCGCTCTGATGGTTGATACCAGTTGCTGCCAGCATCCTAGGTATCAACCAAGTATCTTCTTAAAATGTATGTTGTTCCGGGTAGCACAGTCTTTTGCAGCTCTGCTGGCACTACAGCAGGAAGTTGCAACTTCTTGATGTATTTTGCAAAATTCTTGGACGTGGTACCAAGTGCCCTGATGACAATGGGTATCACTGTTACATGTTTCATCCATAATCACGTAGTTTTGAAGGTTTGAAGTAGTTGGCCTTGCATACATTTTGGTCCTGAAACTAAGATTTTGAAGGTGATATGTTGATATAATAGTAGCAATAGCTTTTAGGTTTCTATACCACTCCAAAATGCTTTATAGCATTCTCTGGCCAGGTTACAACGTAGAAGCATTATTTGCACATTGCGCCCAACAATCTAGATCTCGATTTTATCAACCTTGGGAGGATGGAAGGCTGGGTCAACCTTGAGCCCCATTAGGATCAAGTTCCAGGTTGTGGGCAGAGTTTGCCTGCAATACTGCACTTTAATCACTGTGCCACCAGGGCTGTGATGCTTTCTACTTAATAGCCCTGATGTAAGAAGGGCCTCTCTACTTACTTTTCTCTACTCTGCAACAGGTAATTACAGCTTAGCTATGCTCTGTTCTTTGGTTTTTCTGCTCTATGTCTCTCAGGTTTGCTTTGCAGATTTATGTTTATCAGCAACTGACTTTTCCTCTGACTTTTATGGTTGATTTTTCTTTGTGTCACTACCCACTTTAAACATTTTCCCACTCCACAGTTAGATTTACTGTGCTGGTTCGCATGTGTTAGGATTAGGCGCACTAAACCATTTTATTTATTCTAAAATTACCGATTGTTTATCCATGATCTTTTTTTTTTTTTTGGGGCTTGGATGTATTGTAACAGAAACTAGGTAATATTTGGTCAGTCATTTCTTGTTTGTTTTCGCTATGGATGAACATGCATTTTGAGTATGAATTGAATTAAGTCCTATTTGTTAGAGGTAAATAGTCATTCCCAAAATAACAGGGCCTGAACTGCACAAATATATATGCATGCCACACATGTGTTGGAAGACTATGTGAATTCTTGAGTTTCCTTGGCTGTGGAAATAAGGAATCTCAAGCAACATGTATTACCTTTGGTTGATCTGGAAATAAACAGAATCAGCTTGAGTAAGGAGAGAAGGTTTCTGTGTCACATTTAGCAAAACAACAACAACTTGGATTGTTTTGTTTTGTTAATTAAATGATGCTATTCCACCCTGGATTATGTACAGAAGGGTTAAGAAGCATCACATTTGAGGAAAACAAACTAGCAAACATTTGTAGATCATATCAATGTGCTTAGAGAAGTAAACAAAAACAAAAACAAACAGCTAGCATGTACAAACTGGTAGAAGTAGGATACAGCTTTAAGTACCGTTCTAAGGAAGTGGAATCTTATAAAGGACTAAATATTTCACAGCTGGCTTCTTCATTTGTCCTACAAATGTAATGTTCTCCCAGATGGTAGCAGGAAGAAAAGATGGGGGAATGGCAATAATAACAATTTTTCCACAATCTTCCAAGCATTCCAGTTAATGGTGTTGGTGTTTCTAAATTACAACAATACATTCTTTGTTCTCTGGATTGGTCAGAAACATGACAAGGCAGTCAAAAGGCTTAGAACAAATCTTCCTTAGGGAATTAACTCTCTAAGTCAGCATTCCCCACCTTACATGCCCTCTAGGATTTCAACTTCCAAAATCATGGCAATCTAGAGATTGTCCAGGCTGGGGAAACTTAAGCAAATAGATGAAGGAGTATTGTGCTGGAAAGAATATATATGTCACTGAGCATAGGAGCACTTTCTTCAGTTGTCTAGAAGGAAGGAAAAAAGAAAACACTTATCCAGCACCTGCTGAAGCTATTTCTGATCTGGAGGTCAAACCCTGTTATTTTTAACACCAGAATTAACATCAGCAGTAAACTAAACTCTGATCAAGGAACTATCTATTCAAACAAGAATGAAGCACTAAACAACAGCTTAATCAAGAAACTACCAAAGAGAAAACAACATCTCCATCAATGCTGACAGGGCAAACTGCTGTATATAAACAGAGAGCAACCCCACTGCCTTCTAACACTGAATATGTTAACTAGTTGGGTAAAGAAATGTCTCCAAGTGAACAACCAGGCCTAGACAGCATCAAGAACTCCATCTGTTTTCTTTCCTTCTCCAATCTGAAATTTCCCATCTTCTAAAAAAAAAACAAATTCTGCACTGCTAAGGAAGGGCAACAAGCTATCCTTCTTCCCACAAGTCCAACTTTCAGTGCTCTGCATGCAGACAGCAGGTTGCATCTTTCATTGTGGTTTTCCTGTTCCATTTCTATGTTATGCAGTTTTGAGGAGATACTATTTTAAACTCATCTGCTTTGCATTTCCATGAATTCTGCCGTACCATCAAATTCCTCTTTGCTGGAATGCATAGTGCTGCTTAGTGACTTGTGTTACAGTTTAATCAATTCCTACTTCTTTTCTACTCATGAAGTGAGGAAAATGGTCATAATGATGTTTACTGGGACAAAGTGTTCTGCCTCAGCTAAAACATTCTTCTTGGGTCTATTTCTTGATAAATAGCCATGCTAATATGTGTTGCATAAAACCAAGCGAGAATTTTCTGCATTTTAGAGATTGGCTAGGCTAACAGCATACCAGAGAAAATAGAAAACAACCCTAACACTTTCCTAGCACATTTTAAGAACACACTGTTATCAATAGATTTTATTTTCTACTCTTAAAAGATGACCACCCATTACACTGGAGGTGAAGTAGGGCAAAACAACATGGCATATATTGGCCATTTCAGAGTATGTTCTTTCATTTTTGGCCTTATAGTAGTATCACATAGTCTTATATACCGCTTCACAGTATTTTACAGCCCTCTTTCACTGGTTTGCAGAGTCAGCATATTGCCCCCTAACTTTGGAAGGATGGAAGGCTGAGTCAACCTTGATCCAGTCAGGATCGAACTCCTGGTAGTGGGCAGAGTTAACCTGCAATACTGCATTTTAACCACTGTGCCACCAAAAGCTCTTATGGAGCCATTCAGTGGTTCTCTTTTTACAGAATTGGACAGAGAAACCATGTACTGGTGGAATATCAGAACTGTCAAATAGAGTCATAGAATCATATAATGTATTGGTTGGAAGGAATGCTGGAATGTCATCTTTTTCAGCCCAATGAAAAGTAGTATTGCAATTTGACACAGCCCAGGCTCTGTCTGAACAATTCCAGCAAAGAAGACTCTACTAAGGTACTCTACTATAGTACCTCAGGATTGTAATCCTGAGGTGCTATATTTCATTGCTGAATTCCTCTTACTATTAAGAAAGTTTTCCAACTGCAATCTCCTTTCTTTCATTACATTCTTGTTTTTGTCCTCTGAAACAATTCTAAATAATTTTGCTTCCCCACCCAGCTCTGCAGGTTACCAGAGGTCATGTTCCACTGCTTCATTACCAGTCAGGAGGCCCTGCATTAGTGGCTGGGCTTGGGGGATAAACTGTGTAAGTGTTGTTGTATTGCCTTTCCTGTGGCATAGCTTTATCCCTACTTGAGCTGCTTGACCTCATTGCCAGGTGGGTGATTGATTCATCCAAGCATCATCTCCTGTATGATTTCAATTTGCCTTTCTTGAAGATTGGGTCAGAGGCAGTTCAGGAATTCACAGCTGATACAACAATATGGCCCAGTTCTAATTCCTCATAATCTCACCAGTGGGCCACCCATTAAATCGGGGTTTTATTCTCGAATTGCTGATATATGATCTGAAGGTAGAGGATATTGAGATTAGTCCATTATCAAAGTCAGGTCACTCTCTGGTTTCCATTGAGCTTACTGGTGCCTTTAATTTTAATGATACTTGAGGATAGATAGGTAGCTACCACCAGGTGTCTGTTGGACCTATTTGATTTCTACAAGTTGGTTAGGAGTTTCCCTAGGGCCTTTACAGACAGTTCAACCCTTGGAACACAAAGATAATTGTAGACTTTTGACTGAATTCAAAAGTCTTCAAGTGGCCAGTCTCTATAGTACATGCTAATCTAGAAGAACATCATCTCTCTATATAAAGCACAGTGTGGTGGGCAGGCAGGCGG
>JANHFR010001665.1:139293-150067 GCA_032468015.1 Mimophis mahfalensis | reverse complement strand
GGCTACTGCCAAGAATGTAATAAGGGTTAACTAGAGAGCCAGTATCTTAAGCAGGGCAATAAAGATTAAGCTACAAATAACACCAGGATGTTTCCCTCCTGCCTTCCTTGCAGGATTATCTCTGTAAAGCAGAAAAAACAAAAGGAGATTTCTTCTAACAACTGGTTCTCCGAACTGCTTAGAAAGTTAACAACTGGTTCTAGCGAATAGGTGCGAAGCTGTAGAAACCCACCCCTGGAGCTCCCCTTCTCTGGAGGTGTTATCTTAAGAGTTAAATGTTCTGATTTCATTTTGCAGTTTTCAGCTTTTATGAGAATGACAAGATTGAGGTTTATTCTCTGAGACAGAGGACAATGTGCAAGGATAGTATTCCATCTGAATATTTCTGAACATGAGATCAGTTTTATGAATTATCAGAATCTTTGGAGGGACCTTGAAATGATTATCTTCTCTCAAAGCAAGGACCTACTAACCCAAACAGGTTTATTGCTCATAGTTTAGAGATTGCTCATAGTTTAGAGATTAGCTTCCCAATATAGCATTTGGGAAAGTCAACATGCCCATAGAGATTCTGCTTTATTGGAAAGTGCAAAGGATGGAAGAATCATAGACTTCAATTACCCTCTGCATTTTGATCTGTTTATTCAATTACAGAACTCCACTGAATAAAGAGTCAGATCTTAAGGAACAAAAACAAAGAGAAAAATGCAGGAGAGTTAATTTTTCCAGAAGAAACTCCCTACTACCTACCCTATTAATTCATCTTAACTACAAACAACGGTGTAAGAGATTCATTTTTAGACCAGAATGTTTAATTGTTCCCTTAGTCGTAAGAAGTCATTGCTCCTGAAGAAAAGGGGGCCTTCCCTTTTAAATTGGGGTTTCTTGTACCAAGAAAATAAGTTTTCATGCTTGGAAGAGTTTCCATTTTGCACACTGACATTTTCCTGCAGTAGCAGCAGAACAGGCAGCGTATGGTGTTACACACGATAATAAGTCTTGAACACTGCTTTTAAAATTGCACCATGCCCTTTTGCAAGCCAGATCCATCGGTACCAAGAAAGTACAGTCCATACACATTCAACATGCAGTTACTCTGAAGACCCCCCCCCCACACACACACTGATCTGTTTGGGAAAAGGCCATGCTTTGGATACTGCATTACAGCTGATAAATAATAAGAAGTAGACTGAGTCTGCCACTTGGGTTTCTGGTGATGGATGAAATACAGGCAGGCTGAATGCTTACAATATGTGGTGCTGAAAACCAGAGATAAGAAAGAACATGCATTAAATATACAGCTTTGTACAAACCATGGAGGAGGCTAGCAATTTGGTTTCTGTACTACATCTGCAACACACCATCAACATCTCTGGACTGACAGTCCTGCCCACCCATAGATATCAGCTTTGCAGTGCAAGGGCTTGAAAATGTCATCACAGCCTCACAGTGCTACTGTCTGGGGCTATCGAAAAACATGGGATCAGGGAAATAAAAAAAGAAAGAAAGAAAAAGCAGGGAACAAGTAAATATGGGAGAAGATAAGATTAAGGGAGGTGATTTTCCCCTAGCCGTATCTCAGAGCGGGTTTCTTACCTTGGATATGAGCTCCAGATACAATTTGCATTGGTCTGTGTCTGTCTCCAATATCAACACATAGACTTGTTGAATACTAGCCAGCTTAGCTAGCATTCAATCATTCAAACCTTGCAACTAATATGAGGTTGATGGATCAAAAGAACTGAGACCGGGAGTCCAAGGCTTCAGGTCCAGAAGAGAAGATCTTTTATTTACATATATTTACATTAGTGCAAGCAAGTACAGGAAAAGCTTGGAATAAGCAGAAGTGGATAATGAGGAAGCAAGTAATCAGAGAGCAGAGACAGGCATGCATGCCTGTCTTATATAGGCCAGGATAACCATTGGTGAACAGGTGCATATAGCAACATGGAGGCATGAAACACAGACTTCTTGCAGACAGCCTGTCACCATCTAAGTGAGTCTGGTGGGACCTTCAGGCAGCCATTTTGAGTCACATTATACATACATTTTGAAATCAATTAATGAAAATATTTAACAAGACTGCCATGAAGGACTATGAGAAAAAAAATGAGAAGGTTGCTCCAGTCTTCCATTATAATTTGTCTACTGCTTTCTATCCTTCTACTTATAGTTTTTCATGAGTCCTTCTGCTCACTCCCCCTCTACTCCTGCCTTCCTCCACTCCTCTTATTCGTTTGCGGCATCATTAAGTCAAGTATAGTGCACCAGGGTCTTTTCCAGCCTTGGCCTTCAATGTTTGACCTTCAGATGCTCACCATCTACTTGATTCAATTTGTTGTTTCCTGGCTTACGGTTTAGGAGGGTCAAATGGCAGCCCACAGGCTGGATGTGTCATGTGCAGACCACACCCACCCCAGCTCCGTGGATGGGAAAAATATCCTGAAACATCATGTGATGGCAATGTGACACCTCAGGTTTGACACCCATGGGACTGTATTTATTTCTCTTTCAATTCACAGGAGTAGATCTGATAGCATTTTCAACATTGTGAAGGGAATGCAAGGCCTGTTCCCAACCCAGCTCAGTCATTTTTGAAGGTAGCTGGTGCTCCCACAGCATGGAGATACTCTTAACATAATCCATGGGCTTTAGCTGCTGTTGGTAGCTGATTTGGTCAATTTGCTTAGCTTCTATATTTCAAATGACAGATCTTCTACCTACCAATTCATGTGTACTGTGATAACAAATAGCAAGTTCTAATAAGGCCAAATGGAATACCAGAAACAAATTAGTGGAGTGTGCTATTATCTTTTCAAACACTGTCATTTTAACAATAATTGTATCCACTAGACAGCTTAGAAAAAAGTCATTACGGAAGTTACCCTGAATCCACGAACCTTTTCATAAATGGGTGACTATTTCAGTACCTGAAATGATGGAACATGGAATCTCCCTTGTCTTTAATTGGATGCCTACTCTTAAGGTTCTTTGCCTTCAAGATAACTATTCTTTTGGAAAATATTTCCCAATTTATTGCTGAATGGAGTCACCATCAAATTAACATCTCTGTTCACAGCCTTATTATCTGAATTTATCTGAAACCGAAACTGATGACTATATTATCTTGTAAATCACCACTTAAGGGTAACCTGAACAATCTTTTTACTTCCTCTGACAGTATTTGTTTAAACATCTTTTGACTGCACAATTAATTTCCCTCAAAAAAATAATGATTGTCAAGCAATTATGGTAATTATACTCCTTCAGACTTTTCTCCTTTTACAGTTACTCAGAAACATGTTTCTGCCATCTCTGATTCCTCCTGAGAAGTGTAGGCTACCTTGTTTTCCCCCTTATGCAAATATTTCATTAAAAAAACACACAAAAATGGAGAAAATGGAAATATTCTGCAGAGAGCGATGAGTGGAGCATAAGACTTTGAAAGGTATGACGTCTTTTCAAGTACCATTGGCAATGTGCTGTTGGATCTAACTTTAAACAATATTTGATTGGCCATCATAAAAAGCTGAATTTTAGTTTAGTGAACATTTGATTTCATCCAATTTAATTCTTACGAAAGCTGCCTGCAGTCCTGCATTTGATGAATAGGTGTAGCAAATGAGAGAAGTAACAGTTTTGCTTGTGGTCCAGTACTGCCAAACCAGGATTAGGGGTTTACTTGAATATTCAAACCCACATCTGAATTAAAATCATTGTATACTTTTGGCAACAAATCACAACTAGAAAACAGTGTTAATAGCTAGCTTGCAAATTCCAGCTTGTTTCAACAAAGCAATCGTTATGTCTAAAGTAAAGATTTTCCATTATTTCAGATGTATATGTGCCAATCCAGCAAAATGCAAAGTGGCCAAAAGAGGCTGATGCAACCTCATTTTTTTTCCATCCAGGATTTGTTCCCTCTTGTCATTGTCCCTGACAACAACATTCTCTCTGCGTTGAAGTCTTTCTTAAGTCAAAGTCAGAAGTACAAGCTGGATCTATCAATAATGTCAGGCCATCTGTTTACTCCCACAGAGAAAAGCAAAAGGCTAACTTCACAAAGGGAAACTGGGGATATCCAGAAAAATGCAGAGAGATAAGACACCCAGCCAACCCAAAAATCCACCTGCAGGAAATGAATGCACTTAGGCCAAATGCTCACCTGGCTAAAATGTTCAAAAGAAAACAAAACCTCACAATCAAGCAGGTTGACTGAAAAAGAATGCCTTCTCAAGCATCTTGTACAAAAAACCAAAATACACCTCAGAACCATGGCCATGCTGCTTGTTCTTCCTGTTTTCATCTGGGACACTAATATGTGTAACACATCAAAGAGTTGACTAATAGTACCCAGGCTCTCAGAAAGAGTGAAAAAAAAATCATAATGGGCAATTTGTGGTGGGGGGGAGGAAATTGAAAGGATCAGGGGTATTGACAAGGTATGGCCAAAACAATCAGTGTCCACAATGCTGCAGTAGAAGCTTCACCAATGTTTAATGTGCTGACCATACCTGGTAGCCCCCCTCTTGGAGTGAGGACTACAGGTAGTCCTTGAATTACGACTATGATTGGGCCCAAAATTTCTGTTGCTAAGTAAAACATTTGTTAGGTGAGTTTTGCCCCATTTTGTGACCTTTCTTGCCACAATTGTTGAGTGAATCACTACAGTTGTTAAGTAGTAACACTTTTAAAGTGAATCTGGCTTCCCCATTGAATTTGCTTGTGATGACTCCTGGACACTGTGATCATCATAGATATTAGTTAGTTGCCAAATATTTGAAATTTGATCACATGATCATGGTGCTGCTACTGTCGCAAGTGTGACTAATGGCCATGTCACATTTTTTTTCCTGATAGGTACTTTTTTTAGGATGGGAATTTTGTTAATGTGTGCGTGTGCACATTGAAGCACAGAAACCAACTTTTTGTGAATGGGGCAGTCTGCTACATATGCTCTAGGCATACCTTTTCAATTTGGTATTTTGGATTCAGACATATGTCCAGGACAGTGACGGTATTTTAAGAAGGAGGAGTGAGGAATTTACTCACTTTTCTGGGGAGACACCAACAACAGAGTGAAAAATCACTGGAGAAATGAGAGTCAGATTTTGATTTTGATTGAATGTGACAAAGGAATGGGGTCACTGACCAGCTAACTTTGGTAAAGGAAACACAGCTGACCCTTCTCTTGTCAGGCTTTCCAGATCAGGAGTCAAAAGTAAAATTCACTCCTGGGACTTCACACACTTAGCTTGGCTATTAGGCAGAACCTTCTCAAATGCATGATACTGTGTGGTTAAGAAGAATCTTTATTGTAAACTACAGTGAAGCCATTGCTGATGGTTCCCTGCCCATATGAAGATGCAGTTTCCTTATGACATCATTCCTTATGATAGCAGTTTAAAATTGTCATTCTTTCTTCATATCCTTTCCTATCTTTCCATAAACTCCTTTTGGACTCGATGCCAAGTGCTGGTTCTTGAAATGGTTGACATCTCCACCTTAGAACCACTGGCTATAGACTTTCTTTTCTGTTCCCAGGTCTTTCTTTTTGGAGAACATCCGTTTATTTGTTTGCCTTCTGGGGAATGCTTACATGTTTACCATATTTACAACTGACTCTCAAAACTGAGCATGCCCCTGCTGGTTCCAAAGCCCAATGTCTTCCTTTAGCATTATAGGAAAAAAGGAGGCAAATTGATATAAACTTATAAAAATGCATAAGAAGATTTTTCAGCTGAGTCATTGATTAGTATACAGATATGGATTTATGGGCAAGTGACAAGAAATAACAGAAGAGAGAAACCACATGGGAATGGAAGCTTAAATTCAAGCTCTTATGGGCTTGTGAGCTGAATCACGTTGCTGAAGGTCCAACTTTCAAGGATGACTGCAGCACCCATATATTGTTGTCATCATTGCTCAGCCCATCTGGCTCACAGCCAAGACTTTTCTTGTTAGACTTTCATTGTGACAGTCACTGGCCCCACTGTTGTGGAGGGTGTCCCAATAATATAAAGAGGAATTGCCAGAATGGCTGAAACCTCTGTGTCTTTTCCCAGGGGAACAAAGCCTGAAGAATAAAAAGAACAATATTTCTGGAAAAAGTTGAACCCTATGCTTCATTTGCAAAGCCTTCAAAGACATATCGAAGTGACATTGTTGGAAACTGGATTGACTTCAAACGCCAGTACATATTGCAGAGATACAGTAATTTTACCGTAGTTTCAAAAATGACTGTATTTTAGCAATTGAAACTAAGCATACATACAAACATTTATCTGCATTCATTTGTTTTGTTCATTTTAGATGACATTTTCACTGTGAAATATCAAAGTTTCATTATTGTATTGTTTAAACACACCTATTCCAATATAAGAAGATTCTTGTACAATAAGTCTTATCCTTAAATATGCTCTGCCTTTCCAGTAAGCGGTCCTTATGAAAGTTTGTATTGTATGTATGTATGTATGTATGTATGTATGTATGTATGTATGTGAAAAATCATCATCATCATCATCATCATCATCATCATCATCATCATCATCAACAACAACAACAACATTAACATCATCATCTTGAATCAAACCATTTCAGGATGAAGACCTACACACTTGTGAGTTGCATTCACTACTAAGATAAGTGGCCTGCTTAAAATATCCTTGTAAGGAAATGTTCACAGCAAGCTAAATTGACCCCGAGTGGTGACACAGGGAAGACTCAATCTGGAACCTGTGGCCCAGTGAACCAAATTGTGTATATTAACTGACCATGTCTCAGAGGTAGTATAGTTAGCATGCCAACCTAGTAGAAAGAAAAAATAATAAGGTCATCCATGTGGGTTTATTGAAAATATTTCATTGCCCTGCTATAAGTGTACATGTCTGCCTTTTCTCTGTCTTTTTTTTAGAAATGTAGGTGGGCCAAAGAACTATGACCTTTGTTCAGTTCATCAGACTGTTTTGCTGGGAGCTTAGTGTACACAATGCTGTATGCATGCTGATCAATGTATGTTAAAGTGATTTGGCTGCTTTAAGTGAGCCAGGGATTGGACATAATGGCCTCTTCACTGAAGATTATGGACCATCAGCCAGATAGATGGTAGACAGATGTCTTATTAGTTTTCCACCTAGAACTGAGAGACGCTGACTAATACAAAGTCATCCAGGAAGCTTCCAAGCCCAAGGAAAGAATGAAGCCTGAATCTGACCTTGAATAGTCCAGCACAAACCAATATTGCATACTGGCTCATATTTTCATAGCGTAGAAAGTCAGCACCTACCTCTCTCCTAGAAGAATGAAATATTTTAGGAAATATTAAAAAGGCAGAATATTATATTTCCCTAAAGGAGAAATATGTTCTTGGAGACAGAAAACAGCTCCCCAAGTCTTTCTTAATAGCCCCAGCAGACATTTAGGGGCCTATTAAGAAAGATTGGGCCAGCCTATTCAGAAACCAAACTGAGGAGGCCACCTTTTAGAAATGCAGATTTGGTAATCCATTCAAGACAGGGTATTTTGAAAAAAAGGCAGAATGGTAGGATTAGCCCTCACTCAAGATCCAGCACAGGACAAAGCCATTAAGCCACAATAGAATTGCCCAGCACTCTCAGAACAGTCCAATCTTCACCCAAACCTAGCTCAGACAGACACCTAGGATTTGTACTTTGCCTATAAAGCCATCTATGACCACTACATAACCCCTACATGGCCCCATGGGAGTCTGACAACAGCCAATAGAATTAATGTTCTTGCACAGGAACAGGAAGCTCAAGTGCAAAGCCCAAGAGAAGGTATAACCCCTGCCCCACTTTCAACTCTATTTGGTCAGCTGCCCAAGACCCATGTGGTTCTGCTTCATCAACAAACCATCTTTCCAATCAGCCTTCATGTTTCCAATATCTTTCTCCCAGCTTGGAACTGAACCACAATAGTATATTATTTTATTTATTATTATTTAATATTTTTTAACTTTTGTACTATGTGTTTTTTAATGCCCCGGAAACCGCCCTGAGTCCCCTGGGAAAGGGCGGTATATAAATGAAATAAATAAATAAATAAATAAAATATTCAATCAATTTTCTACAAAAAGCTTACACTGTTAGAGTTTTGATTGGTTTCAACTTGGACTAGTTCTTCTCCACCTGATATAACTATGCCATGGAGCAAAATTCAGCTGAACATCTGATCAAATACTCATACTGCTTTTCAGCCCTGACTCCAAACAGACCTAACTCTAACCTTAACCCTAGTTTCATTTTCATTGGGATTTTCCTATGTATTTCCCTGTGGCCCACAAAACAGCCTGAATGAAACATTTTCACATTCTCTTTCCTTTGAGAACCTCCATGAATCTAACACTAAATGGCTAACACCATTTTTCAGCCCTGACTCCAAACACACCTAACCCTAGTCCAAGTTTTATTTTCTTATCAAGGGGATTTTCCCATGTATTTCATTGCAGCCCAAAAAAGGGTCTAAATAAAATGTTTTCATATTCTCTTTCCTTTGAGAACCTCCACAAATCTAACACAAATCTAACACTAACTCCGTTTTTCAGCCATGAGTCCAAAAAGATCTAACCATAACCATAATCATAACCATAACTCTAGTTTTATTTTCATTGTCAATGGCATTTTGCTATTTATTTCACTGTGGCCCACATAAGATTTTGAATGAAAATGTTTCACATTCTCTTTTCTTTGACAATATCCAGGAATCTAACCCTAACAGTCCCAACTCCAAAAAGACCTAATTCTAACCCTAACCGTAATCCTAGTTTCATATTCATTGTGAATGGATTTTCCCATATATTCACTGCAGCCCACAAAAGAGTCTGAATGAAAGGTTTTCACATTCTCTTTCCTTTGGGAACCTCCTGAAATCTAACCCTAACACCATTTTTCAGCCCTGACTTCAAGGAAACCTAACCCTAACCCTAACCTTAACCCTAGTTTCATATTCATTGTGAATGGGATTTTTCCACTTATTCCACTGAGTCCCACAAAAGAGTACAAAGGAAAAGCTTTCACATTCTCTTTCCTTTGAGAACCTCTAAACATCTAACCTTAACACCATTTTTCAGTCCTGACTCCAAGGAGACCTAACCTTAATCTAACCCTAAATGTAACCCCAGTTTCATTTTTATTGTCAATGGGATTTTGCCATGTATTTCACTCTGGCCCAAATAAGATCCCGAACATAAAGCTGTTATGTTCTCTTTCATCTGAGAAGCTCTAGGAAACAAAATCTAACAGAATTTCTCAGCCCTGACTCCAAACAGACCTAGCCCTAACCCTAGCCCTAATCCTAGTTTCATTTTCATTGTAAATGGGATTTTCCCATAAACTTCACTGTGGACCCCAAAATAGTCCTAATGAAAAGCTGTCATGTCTGTCTAAATCTAACAGCCATGACTCTAAAGAAAACTACCCCTACCCCTACCCCTAGCCCTCACCCTAACCCCAATTTAATTTTCATTGTGAATCAGATTTAACCATATGTTTTATGGTGGTCCACAAAATAGCTCAAACAAAAATCTGCCACCTTCCCTTTCCTTTAAGAAGCTCCATGAATCTGTTAAATGTGATTTTATAGTCATTATTGAATTCCACATTTTAATGTGCTTTAAAATGGCTGCCTGGGTGCCATACCACACTAACCCCAACTGGGAGACAGCCTGGCTGAGAGAAGTCAGGAACCACCCACACAATGTTGCCAATTCTTCCTGAACACCTACTAATGGTTTACACCAGTTTCCTATATAAGGAACAGCTCATTGGAGCTTTCCTGCGCTTTCTGATAACTATCTAACTGAATGCATCCTGTGTAATGTCTGCTGAATAAATGAATCCATGTTGGAAGAACTTTGTGTGCTGAGTCTCCTTCTGTCACGATCCCATCTCCTCTAAGTCATGTTAAACGGAAGCTAACCCTAAAACTGCTTTTCAGCCCTTACTCCAAGTAGGCCTAATCCCAATCCTAACCGTAACACTAATTTCATTTTCATTGTTAATGGGATGTTGCCATGTATTTCACTGTGGCTCACATAAGATTCTGAATGAAAAGCTGTCACGTTCTCTTTCCTTTGGGAGGAGGTCTTCAAGGTAGGGGTTCTTATGGGTTCCTAGATTTTTCTCGATGTGCAAGAGGGAGCTAAATCCCAAGAAGCCTTAACAGTTACATCAGTTATAGTTCATTTTTGACTTGGATATATTTTGAGAAAGATTTGTGCTCTTCTCATTATGAGTTTAAATTATCCATATGGTTACCTTTGAAGATAATGTGGAAACTGAAGTTGTTATTACATTTGTTTCCTGTAAGTTTCTGAGTTAAGTAAAAATGCTGACACTTACTTATCATAACCTATGTGTCTTGGCTGTTCTAACCTGTTTCAGCAAATCTTGAGAAGTTTTCCTAAGCAGAAATGGTCTGGATCTTAATTAGGTTTATTAGAAGTTAAAGAGTAAGGAGGATCCATATGGAATCATTCTTACTGACATTGTGGAGTGACTTGTTTTGTAAGGTTTCATTTGCCCCTAATGTATTAGCTTTTGAATTGGCTTTAAAAATAGCTCTTAGAAGCACTTGTGTGTTACTCAGGGGTGGGTTTCAAATTTGTTAACAACCGGTTCTGTGGGTGTGGCTTAGTGGGCATGGCTTAGCAGGCAGGCATGGCTAGGTGGTCATGTGACCAGAGACAGCAAGTCTAGGTGGAGACAGCAAGTCTAGGCAGAGACAGCAAGTCTAGGCTACTGCCAAGAATGTAATA
>JANHFR010001665.1:125413-136857 GCA_032468015.1 Mimophis mahfalensis | reverse complement strand
ACCCTCTCCAAAGCCAGCTGTTGTGCACCTTGTACACATTGCCGTAAGTGCCAGAGCTGGTGCACTGGATGAGCTGGGCAGGGTTTGTGTGCATGTGCGCGTGCAGGGAAGTGGAGGGGGGTTGGGAGAGCTCATATCCGGGAAATTTCTGAGAGATTCAGGTGGGTGGGAAAGAAGATAAAATGCGGGATTTTCCCACCCAATTCGGGACACTTGACAGCCCTGACATAAATATTATGTTAATCAGACAAAATATCTTTAAAAAGCTTTGCCATTGGTTTTTGGAAGTAAAACCAGGATTTCTGGCTATTTCTGATAAAAAGCAAACTTTATGTCAAACTAGTAGTAAGATTAAATACATCTTTAATCCTGGTTTTGTGATGCTCCTCTACTTTTAAGGATTTTCTAATCTTGATTAGAACTATATCTCTGGGGAAAGAAAATAGAGCATTTTAACCTATAAAGCCCTTTAACTATGTACTTCAAGGCTGCCTTCTCCAACTGTAATTGAGTTATCAGAGATGCTTATTCTAAGAGAATTTTTTTGTAGTAATTTATTTTTGAGAATGAAGTGGACTACGGCCAAGAATTAGATATGAAAATATTGATGGTGATGGTTTTTCGTAATAGCCTCCCTTGGAAAATGAGATTGGTGCTATCTGCAGGAGCTTTTTGGTAGGCAGAATTGTTCTGGAGGACTTTTTGGTTGAAATGATATGTCACCAAAAGTCATAGTTATATAGTGAGAGAGTTTAATTCAATATTCAATTAGAACTGTTGAAGAGACTATGTCTTTCACTGTATCTGCCGGGTCCAAAATAAAAATATTCTAACCAGTTCCATATTTACCTGAATGTAATCCATTGTAACTTTCTGCTGTTACTGTAGCATGAACTGGCCGGCCGGGGCTGAGGTTTTTTTTAGCTTGATTGTTGTTTGTTTGGGGCTAAAATTGATTTAATTTCTTTTAATTTTTGTATTTCTTGCTCTTTTAATAGCCCTGCCCCGAGTCCCCTGGGAGAAGGGCAGTATATAAATACGAATAAAATAAAAATAAATAAATAAATAAATGATTCAGAGTGAAAACGAGCTCCAGTCTTGGTAAGAAGATTGCATGTTTGTTTCTTCTATTCTTTAACAAAGCATTTATAGCCTAACAAATGACATACAAGTAAAACCACTTTTATTTTCTATTCCTAGGGCAGCTAGCTGTCCTGAACTTCCCTAGAGAGATCTATACAAATTGACTCAGCCTAAGATGACAAGCCGCTTTCATGATTGTACAGAATTTACTTTAAATTTCTAAAGACTTGGTGCAGGCCAATCATTTGAATAACAAGGAAAGGTGATGTAGTCTGTATTTCCTCTATAAATGAGATCATAGTCTCTTTTAAGCTGGACATTAGGATGACCTTTCAGAAATCTTGAAGTGCAGGTTGGGTGATCAGTGAATGATAATTTTACCATTAGGTCAAATGGTTTACAATGTGAAGACAAACCTATTGTTATCAGAACTAAATAGTCCCCCTTTTTATTGTTCCTAGTTAGAAATTTTGTGCATGCATCAAAATGGTTTTGTTCTTTTTTCTGGTAATTAAAGCTAGGACAGATATGCAAATCTGAATTTGATGTTTGCTGATTTGAGCACCTATATTATTCATAGGACACTTAATAATGGAACACTTAATCTTTGGACAAATTCATCTCTTAGTAAATCTAACTAGAGGGGAATGATGAGTTTGACTCTACTATTATTTGTGAATAATCCTAGGTTAGAAAGGGATAAAAGGTTCACTGGGATTTACTGATTGACCTTTAGGGGATTCACAATAAAGGAGACCAATAATATATATATATTTAAAAATACAGTTACTTCACCAGAGCAATAATAAAAGTTCTCTTCCTTAAGTGGTATTTCCCCCCCCTCCTTTATTCTAATATGGAAAGTCTGTGAAATTAGAGCTGGGAAAAGAAATAAATTTGTGGTCAGAAATAAGCCTTTTTAATTGCTAGTAACTGTCCATTTGACTGTCCATTATTGTATTTTGTTAAACAAGCAAAGTAAATCTTGTACTTGTCTGTCCTTGTGTCATGCCCCCATTGGAGCCTGAATCTGTGGAGGAAGATGAGCTGGAATGGAGCCGACAGATGGAGTAGATGGCTTTGTTGGCTTTGGAGGAAAATGGAAATGAGCAGGGCCAGTCAGGCCAGTTTTCAGGGACTAGGATGGCTTGTAGGCAGGAAGGAACAGGGGCTGGACGACCAAGAGAGGCTAAGTAGTGAACATGAGAGACAGAGCTCAGGCGATGAGCAAGGATCCATGAGCACGGAGAGTTGAGAGAAGGCAAGAACAGTGCAGACTGAGCTGGCTACTCAGGAAGAACACCCTGTCCAGTAGTGGGATTCAATTTTTTTTACTACTGGTTCTGTGGGGGTGGCTTAGTGGGCGTGGCTATGCTATCAGCCAATCAGAAGTTGTATTTGCCAGTGTCGGCCAATCAGAGATGGTATTTGCCAGTTCTCAAAATTATTGCTACCGGTTCTCCGGAACCTCTTGGAACTGGCTGAATACCACCTCTGGCCCTGTCCCTTTTCACAAGGGACACCTGGGGACTGAGACTTAAGGAAATGCTGTGGAGAGGGGCATTTGTCGGAAACAAATCCTGAATTCCTGGACTGTTGAGTACCAATGTTTGAATTTTCCTGGATTCCTTGAACTCTTTCTAAATTTATGGATTACTTGCCATGCTCCCTTGCTTCCTGGAATCTTCAGCTTGCCCTGCTGGATTTGTTGCTAGGCAGCCATTGTGTTCACAGTGTTGGGCTGGACTGTTTGCAGCCAGAGGGTGCTTGAGGTATATGTGTGTGTTTTTCATCACTTTGTTCTGGGACCTGCCAGAAACCCGCGAGTGTTTGGGGAAATTTGGAAAAATAAAGGGGTGGTTTGAACTGCCAGCTGCCTTTGTTATCTCTGTGCCATGCCATGGGCCATCACACCTTGTTTTAGGGGTTTGTAACAGTCAGCCTATTAATACAATCTTCTCCTATTTTGTGAGGAAAGGAGTAGGACTATTTGCTTAAGGGTGTTGGGCCACCTTAGTCTTGAATAGCCTGCTTGTACCCTAACTGACTATTAAAAGAATTGTGAATCATTAGAAACCAGGACTCATATGTCTGCCGGGGCCTCAGGGCCAGGCTCCAATCAGGGGAAATTTCCTCACCCTGAGAATCCTGAACCCTGGCAAAATATCTGCCTCATGAGCAAGGCAGATGCTGACTCTACAAGCCAAGCCCAGTATCTCATTACTGGCAACCACTGAGCAGGGAAACCTCATCCGTGCACAGTCAATGGGGAGAGGATTTAAACTGCTCAGGACTTCCTTCCATTGCTAGAAAGAACTTTGGCTTTGTGAATCATGAATTCCTGTTCTTGACTCCTGTTTTGTTTTGATATTTAATGACCAAGTCTCTTGGTACTTTTCAAGCTATTGTGTGATATTGCTTTATGGACTCTGTGTTCAGATTTTTGTCTTTTTCCTCATTCTAGACAAACGGCTGTCCAGTCTTTTCTTGAAGATATCCAGTAATGGAAGACCCGCAACTTGAAAAGTAAGACATTCCATTGATTAATTGTTCTCACTCAGGAAATTTCTCCCTGACAATTTCTCCTAGATTGGATCTCTCTTTAATGATCTTCTACCCATCACTTCTTGTCCTGCCCTCAGGTGCTTTGGAGAATAGGTCGAACTCTTCCTCTCTGTGACAGCCCCTTAGTACTAGAAGACTGCTATCCTATCAGTTCTTCTCTTTGTGAAACTATACACATGTAGTTCCTTCAATCTTTCATCATATAGTTCACCTCCCTTAAAATCTTTGTTGGTCTTCTTTGCCCTCTTTCTAGGGTCTAAACTTCTTTTTAAGTAAATGTAAATGTCTAATTGCATCTTCTGTATAGAGGCTACTTAGTTCATATTAGTATATATTTACAGAGGGAGGAACATTGTCCACGGGGTGGCAATGTGTCAGACACAACTTTGCAACTAACAACAACAAAAGAGGGACATGTTGATCTCTATAGCAGTGACTCAATAAATCAATGAAGCAAAACTTCATAGCATGCTGAAGAATAGGCCATTTCTTGGCTCATATTTTGTGCACCCCCATGACAAAAACAATTTCCTGAAATCAGACCTGTAGCAGCTATTTCCTTTTAAAGCTTCACTCTTATTTTTACTGCAACCTTGCTAAATGCTTACAACGTTGGATTCGTTCCAGCTTAGTGTCAGATTTCCTGCTTCTCCAATAAATAACAATGAACCATTTCTCAGGATCTGCATAAAGTCGAAAGGCCTAATAAGTTACAGACTCAATTAGCAATAAAAGCACCTGTTAACCATCCCTACTAACCACCTTTTCCGACCTGGCACAAAATCTTAAAGAGGTCTTACTCCCTGAACTTGGAGTTTTTGACAATTCAGCAGTTGCAAATTACGTTATGGGAAGCCCGAAATGAAAATGTGAAAAGTTGAACAAACAGCCATTGTAGACATTGATGGTATAAGGTGTTGTGTTCTCACATCTGGAAACCACTCTGCTCCTTAACAAAACATATCGAACACTGCTGATGGTCGCCTAGCAAAGTTATGAAGTTACGAAGCTTTTTATTATTTCTTCCATTCTATAACAGAACAGAAATATTTCAGAAGTATCAAAGATCCACACAATTGATAATGAAGTACTAGAACAAGCAGATTGTTGCTTAAGTGCTAAGGTATCTTGGGAGTTGACCAAGAGCTATTGGAAGATGACTTCATTCAAAAATTTACTGACTACCATTCTTAGCCTTTTGTTTACATTGGGCTCTTGAGAAACCTGATAGGATTTTTAATGCCTTTTATAATATGTGAGATAGATCCTACTGCTAACACAACTGCAGTATTTGTGGGGGTGGGTGGGAAGTGTGTACAGTGTACCCTTGGTAGAGTACACTGTACACACTTTTTTGTTCAATGAATAGGACATTTTGATTTTTGTACATGAAGCTAGATGCCCCTGAAAGTTTCAAGTAGAAATAATTGAGAAGTCAAGATGGAACCTTGAATGAATAAAAGGTCAAGACTCCTATCTTTCTCCATATTTTTGATTAGTTTGTTTGGGGTATTTTTTCCCCCTGTACTACCCTCATGTCTTCTCTTGATCATAGCATATTTCAGGCCTTCCTTGTGTTACCTTTAAACAAGAAACAAGAAAAGGACAGCTTCCGACCCTCCAAATCATGAGTGTTAAATTCGATCATGTCACATGACATATCATGTCATTTTTTTGCCTTTGCAGAGTTGGGGTGGATGTGGCCTGCACATGACACATCTAGCTTGTGGGCCGCCAGTTTGACAACCCTGCTCTAAATATTGGATTAAAACCACATCGTCCCTTTACAGTGGCAACACCTAGGAACTGATTAGACCTTGGAGAGATCTAGAACCACAAGGAGCCCCACCACTCCATATACACTGCTTTCTCTGTATATGAAACTTCTTGCTCCAATCTTTGTGGTCCATTGAGGACAATGGCCTAGTAAATGCGAATGTGTGAGGAAATCTCAAATAGTGAAAGAACTCATGGGATTATACTTTAACAAGCCAGTTTCACTGCCTTGAATGAGAACTGTCAGTCCATATAATCATTTCAAATGCTGAACTATACTTTGAATTGATCTTTTTCTCTCTGTGTATGAAGGGAACTAAAAATTCACAATATAAATAGCTTCAATTTTTCCATCAAATATTGTCCTATTGACACATGAACTGTTTTTCAATGTCAGTCCACCTTGCCTTGGGTAGTGACAGACTCCATGGCTAAACCCCCTATGCTTAGACCATGAAAGTGTTGCCCCACTTTGCACACACCAATTGTGGTATTTTTCTATAATTCACTCCCTGATCTTAGGCAGGTTTTAGAGGGTATTGTTAGAAAAACAAATCAGTTCAGACTTTAGAACTAATGAGAAAATGAGGCCAGGAATTGGTATTAAGGGAGAAAAAATGAACTCCAAGCAAAAGCAACAAATACATAAATTAGAATTATTTTTGGTATTAATAAAGTTCATTGTGGTACTTACCTGGTTTTGGCACCTTCGAGAGAAACAGCACTGATCAAGGAAAAGCAGATCCCATAGAGGAAGGATAATACTTAAAGAGCACCTAATGCTGCTGTATGTGTTCAAAAGCTCAAAGACAATCCAAAACCAACTAAGCATCAGATTTGGCTGGGTAAGTACATACACAATATCAGAGGGTTTTTTTTTTGAAGAATGTTTGATGCTGTAATGCATGTAGTGTGAATTATTATTTTTATGCAAAGAAACAACAGTGACAGCAACACTTTAGTAATTTATCAAGCTATCAAGGAATTTGTACTTGGCTAACAATGTTAAGACAGCATCTGATATCAACTTCTGAGAGGAGAGCTAAAGAAAAATGAATGACCTACATGGCATAGGCTAATCAGCTGGCACAGGATTCAAATACAGTCCTTTTGAATGTAGCAAATCAAAATAAGACACAAGAGAAGCATTTGAATTTGATAAGCATTTGCTTCTTTCTCTCCTTGAAATAAGCATTTGCATCCAGCGGGAGGTTTAATGAATCACTTTGAAAATGGTAACTGAATTGCATTCTTCCCTACTTGAGATCATCTTGCTTTAATTATCTCCATTTGATGTTCAGAAGCCTCTGCGAAATGAAATGTATTTGTCAATGTACGGGTAAAAATGGGTTTCTCCATCCAGTGCTCTAGATTGATAAGGAGCTGCAAAGAGAGAAAATGATTGTACCAGAAGCTGAATGCCATTTGTCCCCACCCCCCTCTTACTTGCTTTAACACTGAAACATGTTTTATGTAATAGAAAAAAGCAGGGCTGCAAAAGGAAGCAGGATGCTAACCACACAGTTTATTACTGCATGAACAGGTTCCCACCAAATATTCATACCCATCTGAGAATTTAAAGAATTTAAGAGGAATATATGCTGTCTTGGAGACTGCAAATCCTTGAAAGGTAGTATCTGTATGCACTAAAAATACTATACTATATCCTTTGAGTATTCCTTAGAAAAATGGCAGCAAACATAATAATATTCTGCAGTATATGAAGATGGTGGCGTTAAACCATATTACGTGGCTGCTCCTAAGGAAAGAATTTGGAGTGGTGATTAAATTCTTCCTTTCAAAGGAGAATAATGGCCTTGCTAAAATGCACTGCCTGTGCAATTCTTTAAAAAAGAAGAGGGTATTTTTAGGATAACCTCTTTCATAAGTTCAGGAAGGAGTGTGGTCAGAAATACTTTCCTTACATAGCAAGGAATTGATCAGAAAGAATAGGAGACAGTCTTGCTGGGTTTGTAGTAGAATGGTAAAGCCATCTTTAACTTGGCGAGAGCTGGAGGACTAATTCTCTCAACAATTTCTTTCTCACCAGAAACATCTAGCTTGGCATGATGAGTTGGGAGCTAATATCAAGTGCAAATGTTTATAGTACAATAATGTCAGATGAAATGCATCAAGTAATTGATCAGCACAGTTCAGGTTGAGCGGAAGTAGAGTTTCTGGAAAGAAGCCAATAGACTTGGTGTCAATTCCCAGGTCCTACATTTTATGCCACACCAAAAACTTTTGGGATTTGATAACATGGGCTGTTCTATCACAGAAAGCCATTTCACACAACTCCATAACTGTTGTAGTTAGAAATCCTAGAAATAACAAAATTGGAAGGGACGGTGGAGGTCTTCTAGTCCAACCCCCTGCTCAAGCAGGAAACGCTATAAATTTCAGACAAAATGGCTGCCCAATCTCTTCTTAAAAACCTCCAGTGTTGGAGCACCCAATGATTTCATTTGCATAGTAATGCATTTAGGGTAACCACAACAAGGTTATTAAAACATCTCCAAGCAATTATGGTGTGGCTACATTTGAAACTGTTTAGAGAAATATCACTAAGTCTATGAGCCAGAGTTGGGACCTTTTGGGAAGGAGAGAGCTCAGTATGGTGAAGCCCCTGTCATGGCATCATGATACAAGTGCCTTTCTGTACATGCACTATGACACTGCCTTCATCATTTTTATGAAATCAGCAAGAACTTGCAGATGCTGATAGAGGTGAATTAAGTTACAATATTAAGACAATGTGAAGTATTTTCCTGAACAAAATAGAAAACGTGTCCAACAACCAGTGGTGGTATCCTACTGGTTCAGCTGGGTTCAGCTGAACTGGTGACGATAATTTGGGATGATTCGCCAAACTGGCAAAAACCACCACTGGCTAGCCCTGCCGACCTGCCCCCACCCCTGCCCATTCCTTTTTTTAAGCTTAGCTGATTCGTGCGGCAGAACTAGTAGCCGCACGAATCAGCTGAGCTCCAGCTTTTGAAGCACAGGGAGAAAAAACTCTCCGGAGAAAAAGCTTCCGCACTGCTCTGGAGAGCAGAAATGGATGGGAACAGCGGGTTCCCTGTGCTGCAAAAGCCATGTGCATGCACACGTGTGCATGTGCGGAAGCCGGGCATGCATATATGTGTGCACATGTACACATGTGCTTATTTTCAATGAACCAGTGGTGGGATTTTTTGAATCCCACCACTGCCAACAACCCAGCAAGAAATAGCATTATTGTTAACTGAGAGAATGGGGTCAAAGGTATAAGATATCATCATGTTTAAAACAACCCCCAAACAATGCTCACATGATACATGGAACCACAAAGTAACCCATCCATGACAAACAAATGTAGTGAGCAGATCCAGATTGTGGCCAATTGCACAAACAACAATTCCACACCTACAAAAAAGGGAGCCCCGTTGAAATCAGCAAATTTTGATCTGTGTAAAAGTTGTAGCTTTGGGAAGACAAGATGATTAAGGCTGCAGGACTCCAAGAAATAAGACACTAGTCTCTCCAGAACTCAGTTGAAATTCATTCATCTCATTTTGTCCAGAGTCACCTTGTAGGGGAGATGGGCAGCATACAAATTTATAAATGAATGAATGAATGAATGAATGAATAAATGCTGGAAATATTGCCAAACATATCTTGTATGCTGAAAACATACATTGTTAAGTATTATAGTAATTTTGTCATTCAAACACAATGTACAAATATGATTAAAATTTGAATTTAGGACTCCATGAAACAGTTTATAGTTTTAAGAACTATATAACGTATATGATAGAGGAGAAACAGCAACAGAAAATGGAGGTAGACTGCAGAGGAGGTTTTCCAAAGCACAAATTAACCACTGAATGCGAATTAAAAAAATAATAATTCCGAATTACTGTGGTTTTAATACTGGCTTATGAATGGAACAGCCATAATAGGGTGTCTTTCTATTGTTATGTTCATTTTTAAGTTGAAACTGCTGGAATATATTAAGTCAACTTACTTATTAGCTATTTATCCCCATCACCTCATCATTTCCACCACCACCTTTGGGTAGCTTTAAAATGGCAAAAAATAATAATAAAGAAATAAAAATAAATGCCATAATATACTAAGAAGGAATATTGTAGACATCACACTGAATACAAGATTTACTGTGCTCATTCAGTCCAAACTACATTAATCAGTGATTAATCATCTAATGTGTTTTTTTAAGTGGATGAAAAGGCTGCTTGATTCCAAAAGAAAAGACAGATGAACATTTGCTTCTCTTCTCTATATTTACCACTGGGTGTCAGTAAAGGAACAGATTTACTTCATACCTCTTTGACCAGGGAATTAGTAACATTCCCATCACTAGAAAAATGTCTTCAGGCAGCACAAAAAGCTGCAGATCCTCTGCTTAATGGTGCCAATGCTCTGGGAGAGGGAGGCAATAAGCATAAGACTTAGTGGTTTTTACAGTAGCTTCCTTTCTTACTTTGCCAGGAAAAATAAAATCAAAGCGTCTCCAATGGGATCAGAAGTATGGGATGGAATAGCAAACTTTCACATAAAAGTGAGGTATATGCATTTTGTTTCCTTCTGCATTTCTTTTATGCATTGCCACAGCTGCACTAGCCATCCAAAATCAATTAGATGGGGACGAGGTAAGGGGAATAAAAGTCTGGATACAAAAATCTTTAAATGTCAGACCCTTTTATGGAAGATTGAGTCTCTGTTTATGGTCAAAGACCTGAATGACTTGGTACAATTGGTTTTAAATGAGTGATGTTGTATTAGTGTAGGGTGCAGTGGTAAAGTCTACACGTGATGTATCTCCATGGGGTTTTCTTTTTAATCTATGAATGAGAGGAGCAGCAAGGACATCCCATGAGGTGAGGATACAGTATGAATTGGTTGGAAGAGCAGGGACCTCTGTCATTTCAAATCTATTTTCAGGGACTCAACTGAAAAGAAGAGGACTGACAAGGACTCATGGTAAAAAAAGAGTGGCACTTTGTGCACCTTTCATCCTGATATTTTTTTTTCTCCTTCTCTCCAAATGGCTCTGAAGGATAAAAAGAAAGAAGGGAAAGTAAAGGAGAGAGAAAAAAATCCTGCTTAAAGGCTTCATGAGGGTGTCCATCTAACCAAGTACATTTAGTATAATTCTTACTGAATTTCAAATGAACAAGCAAAGAATCCCACCATCCCAAATAATCAATTCAAAATCAGAGGTGCTATTCAGCCTGTTCCAACAGGTTCCGGAGAACTGGTAGTGATAATTCGGAGAACTGGCAAATACCACCTCTGATTGGCTGCCAGCATAGCCATGCCCACTAAGCCATGCCCACAGAACTGGTAGTAAAAAAATTTGAATCCCACCACTGTTCAAAATATATAATAAAACATAAGAGGCTAGAAACCTAAATGTGAAAATCTGAAGACATAAATTGAAAATCTGAATGACAAAACATAAAATTTGAAGGCATAAATTGAAATTCCTGATTTATCATACTGATTCTAGTACGTTGGCTGCAATGTTGTTTCTCTCTCCAGTAGGTCTTAGAATGCCTACATTTAGCTGAGTTAGTAACTTCAGGCTACAAGCTTGTGTTTACTTCTGTGAGAGCAAGAACCATCAATCCTAATTCTGAATTAAATATATATTTCTAACAACTCACTTAAACAGAATTTACATCTCTATAATTTCAGAAGTGAACTACTTAGTTTTATTCTTCGCATCTCTGGAGTCAGTTTTAATGTCTTATGAAACTTGTAATACTTCTTGAGCTGAACATGACAAAAGAACAGATCCACTAAAAGTATGACCTCTTACAAATTAATTTCTTCAATAGGGTAGCAGATGTAACTCTGATAGAAAAGAATGTTTGTAGCTCAGGAGTGAAATGGAGGTCCTTTTTAAAATAAATAAATAAATAAATCCCATTTATATGTCGCCCTTCTCTGGAGACTCAGGGCGGCTTACAATCTGTTTAAGCACAACTCAATGTGCTTAGCAATAGCCTTCATTC
>JANHFR010001665.1:87353-97688 GCA_032468015.1 Mimophis mahfalensis | reverse complement strand
GTGGCGATACAGGTGTTGGGACAAGGGTGCTCCCATCCTCCAAAGCTGTCGGCCCGACGTAAACGAGGGCACGACAGATCTTAGTGAAATAGGAAGGAGTCTTACATTTGATATTAGATCTATAGTCCAGGCAGGTTTTGTCATCCTGGAGTTTTTTAAACTTATAGCAGGCTTACACAACAAACAAGAATATGTTGGATATTAACCCAATGTCCTATTATTCTGAATTGTTTAAAATATTAATATTGAGTTTGCTGTTTTTTTAACTGAATTTAAGGTTCTATCATTTAATTGCACACAGCTTCAACCACAAAGTTCTTCCATTAGCCCTGCTTAATTTCTAAAATTAGACAAGTGAACAATTCAATATTAACTTTTGAATGCACATTCTGTCAGCAAATAGATGTAGAATTAGATGAAGAGACAGGCAAAGATACATTGTAGATATTAAGAAAACTAAGTATAGGAATCCTGTTCAAATAAAAAAAAAATATTTGTTATGTATTGTTATGTATATAGTTGTGTTAAGCTGTGCTAAGTGAAACTAACCTTTAGATGACTCTGTTAACTGTGCTAAAGTGAAACTAACCTTTAGATGACCCTAACTGTTAGCTCCAATTGTTTAGAACATTCATATTTGGGCAGAGGTTCTCATATATTATTATAGATTAAGGCCCTATGGGTCCAGAGTATAAATTACAGCCAATTGCCTGCTGTTCCTCAGTTCCAGTTTTGAGTCAATAAATGCTGTTGTAGTTATGCTGGTCTGGTTCTTGCCCATTGAAGAACAGTACACAATAATATTCATATGCTGTAGCTTCATACACACGGAGGAAGAATTGCTGCCTTGTATGCAAAAGATTCCAAATTCAAACTGATTGGTTCCTATCCTACCTTCTTTATGTTAACTTTTAATGATCAATGGCTTATTATTTCAACATTTTATGTTGCTTCTTTTATGATGTAAGCCGCCTAGAGTTGCTTGACAGTGAGATGGGTGGCATATAAATATAATAAATAAATAAATGTTAAATTTAACATCATTAGGTTTGGGTTTGGATTTGGATTTCAAAGGATCATTGATGGATTGGGAAGACTTCCCAATTTCTAGACAAACCTGGACTCAAGAGACAATCAGTCTGTTCTTAGAATATACTGAAAAAAGCATCCTTTTCTGAGTACTGAACAATGGTTATTTTCTGGACTTTGGGGAGCACTATTCTTTTTCTTGCATTAATTACCTCACACACTTACAAGCACATTTCTGCAAATCACAAGAACTTGAATAGTCTTTTTCCTCTTTGAAAGCCAGGATCCTTCAAATACAGAATAATGTTTAAACTTCTATAATGTCTTTTTTTAGTGGGCTGTGAGCTGCCCTGAGTCCTCCGGGAAAAGGGCGGCATAAAAGTTTAACTAACTGACTGACTGACTGACTAACTAACTAACTAACTAACTAACTAACTAACTAACTAACTAATAAATGAATAAATAATACATTTTTTTTCCTGTTGAATTTTGGATATGGGTATCCTGGGAAACAAATATTGTGCTAATGCATAGAGCACCAAGTATTATACTAATTATCCTTTCTTTGGTTATTACATCTAGAATGTTTGTCTGCAATTGTGGACTTGCAGGTTTGAAAATCTGGGCCAGGCTCGCTATAGTATTTCTGCTTCTCTCACATATGGGAGAGGACTTTCTTTGTATAAACAGTATTCATTTACTGGCTGCACCAGTTTTATCCTCTGTTTTATTTTTTATATACTCTATAGAAAAATAGAAGAGCTTCATATTGGCACAGATATCTCTCATAGGGTGCTCCATTTTCTAAAGTAAATTAGTGTATGGCATGTCAGCTATTATTAAGAATAAGAGCTATTTTTTTCAGATGGAATTCTTCAGCAAAGGATTAAAAATATTGCAATGAAATAAAAGCACTTTTTATCTTCTTCTTTGTCTTTAGTTGTAGTATCTGCTCCCCTGGCTGGTTTAGTGAGCAGTTCATCCAGAGTTTTGGTTTTGTGGCTTCAGTTACTCTCCATCCAGTATGAAGATGGGAAGGGCTATTCAGTGTGAATCGAAGGAGATGAGAATCAGTTCTGAGAAGAAAATTTGAAAACGAATGGATGGTTAAAGCAAGTTTTGCATTTTTCTTTCAAAGCTGTGGGGGGTACAACAACAACAACAACAACAACAACAAAAACCAGTGAAATGAAACTAGGATCACAAGGCAAATCAAGGTATATCTAGAGAGCACATTTAATGTTTCCCCCTCCAGTCTATGAGTACAGAATTGCTATGTAATTTTCTCTCTTAGATATCTGGACTCTGTTCTGTATTGGTAACAAGGTCAATGAGTTCTATTTCTTAACAGCTTATTACAGGGTAAATTAAGTTGCCATGATTGGTGGATTTCCTTCCAGTGAGAGGGAAAAAAAATCCACCAATTGCTCTACCTAATGTGGATTTGGACTAGAGGAGGAACTGAGTTTTGACAGATGGTTATTGCTAGCCATCTGTCAGAATCTTTAAACATAAGGACTACAGTAGCAATTTTTAAATATAAGCATCAGTTCTAGCAATCCCTGCTCCATGCCCAGTTCCCTCAAATATTTTTCAAAGGATTTAATATCTAATGCCAATTATCCTTGCTGATTAGCTGAGGCTAATTGCTCAACTTCAGTTGCTGTAGCAGTTAGGCATCTATCTCAATCATATGCCAAGGAGACAGCAACTCATGCCCCGATTACTACACAGACTACCACAATGTGCTCTGTGTTGCCCGGTAGATGAGTTGGAAGCTACAGTTGCAATGATGGGCAAACTCATCCTGTAGAATTATACCTGTTCTGGAGTCTCTGCCTTGGCTGATAGCTGGCTTCCAATTCAAGAGCTAGTTATTGTTTCTAAAGCTCTTCATGGTATTGCGCCAGTTATATCAGGTAATGACTTAACAAGATAGACAATGCCTTGCTGATGCTTTATGGCTATGAGCTTTTAGCGAAATATCTCAGTGTCTTATCCTTGATTGCAGAACTCTGAAGAACATCCACCCCCACAACAACCTGGAAGAGGCCCTCACCAGCATAGGTACTAAGAAGTAGGCAGAGGTGATATTCAGCCAGTTCCGACAGGTTCCAGAGAACCGGTAGCAATAATTTGGACTGGTTCAGAGAACCGGCAAATACCACCTCTGATTGGCCAACACTGGCAAATGCCACCTCTGATTGGCTGACAGCATAGTCATGCCCACTAAGCCACACCCACAGAACCGGTAGTAAAAATAAATAAATCCCACCACTGGAAGTAGGGCAGGCACCCATCCCCAGCCTCAGAATGGTATCTCTGTCACTGTGAATGCCTCTTTAGCAAGCAATAAGTCTTTCCTGGCTTTAGTTGGTTGACTATCACCTGTTTGAAGCCAGCTGCCCAGCTGTTGCTGTGGTTGTGGCTGTCTATTGGGAGACTTAAACAATAACATGGCAGCCTTCTGTAGATTGGTATTCTTATTCTGTGGTTCTTGCCTAGTGTTTCTGGGTGTTCTTGACTCTGGCTTATTCCTGACTATGACCCTGGTTCTTTCTATAGCAGTTCTAAGATTCTGTACATTATTTACTAATAGATTCCTTGATTCTCTTTACTTCCCTCCCTCTTCTCTCAATGAACTTGGTGTATACATAAACATCCCCAAAATCATCCTTTCATATACATCCACATGTCATCCTTTCTTATAACACAATTCCTTCTTGTCCCTCTCCCTCTGCCCTCCCTGTGGGTTCCCCCTTCCTGTGACTTGATCCTCCACTTTCAACTGGCAATCCTCAACAGAAGTGTCCAGATGTGGGTTCACAGTGTATCCTTGATTGTGTATCCTGGGGGCTTTATATTTGGTGGGTTTGCTTATTTTAAGGAGACAACATATAACTCACATGCATACATACGTGCATGCTCCCAGCATATTTTTCACTCCAACTTCCCTTTCCAAGTCCAGCAAGCAAACGTGTGTTTAGCACCTATAATATAGGTCCTATATCCTTCTTACTTTTGCATTGACCCTTGCCATGTATTTGCTTCCAGCTCCCTCACAAGCTGTGCAAACAGATGCATAGACTTCTCCTATTTTGTCGGTCTCTGCTCCTCTGTAACAGGGACAGAAAAGAGGGTATCCCCATTCTCATGAGGTCTGTGGGGCATGGATCAGATGACAGGCATTTTTGGCCCCTTCTCTTTGGAATACCTCACCACAAGAAGTGAGGCTGCTCCCTTCCATTCTTGTTAAACCTAATGTCATTCCAGTATACCTCTTACATATTTAATTATAATTTGTTTAGCTGTTACATTTTTGACCATATGCAATGTTGTGCTGCTCACCGCCCAATAGTCTAGTTTATTGGGGTGGCTTATAAATATGACGAATAAATAAATCTTTATTGCCCTTTTCTATTTTTTATTTTTTATTTACAATTTATTAAAAAATAAAAAAAAACACATAATCAACATTGCAGTGGGTGATATGTCTAATATAAAATACAGTAAACAGTAAACATCATTATACATCTCTATGCAATATGAGTAGGAATATGAATTACCCCAAAGTATATAAAATATATATATAATAAATCACTGAAAATAAGTTCCCCATTATACTCTTCTCAACCTGTTCTATTTTGAATGTTTCTTAGAGTTAGTGTGGTGCCCAGAACTGGATATTAGTTGGGTCCTTACTGGACTAAAAGAAATAAATACTATTTCTTGGGTTCTGGAAAAAAATATTTTAATTGATGCTGCTTAAAACTGCTTGCCTTTTTTGCAACCATACCACACTGCTGATATTTAGCCTGAAATCCATTACGATTCTGAAATCCTTTCTAGAAACAACCCCAGAATGAATGTATGTCCAAGGGAGGTGTTAAGGGAGGCTGAAATGGATTTCCACTTCCAGTGAAATGTAATGCGTTTTGCAAGAGTCTGGCAACATAAGATCGTAAAACAGATTATTTGGTTTGTATGTGCTGTGTGTGTGTGTGATAAGATTTAGCTTTGTGCTTTAGAATAGGACAATGTTAGAATAGGACAATGTGTTATGTCTTATCTCTTGCAGAGTTTAGTCTATCATCTTGCACCATCTTCCCCTTTATGACCTGTATACTATGATATTTCTTGTCACTTCTTCCTCTGTCCAAAACAGCAGAACAATTGTTGAATGTAGTCCTCAGGGCAAGTCAGCAAAATGAATAGAATTTAAAAGCAACAACCATGTACTAAGTACACTATACAACATTACACTAGCAAACAGCAAGCATAGAAAACTTCACCTAGTTGCTAGGAAACATGAATACAGACTTGTTCAAACAGGTCTGCACCTGAGTTGCCCTGTTTTAAGAGAGGGAGAGGGAGAGGGACAGAAAGAGAGTGTGTTTTATGGATAAGCAAAGTCTTAGTTTTTACTTCCTTCAAAGTTTCTTTGACGTTTCTGCTTTAACAATGATTTAGAATGGGGTTCAGGTCTGGTATGCTGATAGCAAATATTTATTTGCTATGCAAGACCTTCTTCATCATGTATTGTGATTTAAAATAGTTACATCCTGCCTATCTTTTACAGACTTCTACTCAACTTGCAACTGACATACCACCCATTAACCTTTTCCATTGATGATGGGTGTCTTACATATGTGCTAACAGCTTGCCAGCATAATATGTAGTTGAGGCAGGCATGCAAAAGCATTGGGAATCTCATCTCAGTACAATGTCCATTTGTCAGAAGCTTACTTTTTCTCTCTCCTTTTCTTCTGAATTATTAGTTGTTTGGAAGCTTATTTCCAGCAAGAGAAGGCCTTGCAGGAGGAATTGTCTGTTGGACAGATCAAGCACCTGGATCTGTCCACATCTGGAGAGACAGATGATTTCTACAGGTTACTAAACTCCCCATAAAAGGAATCATTGAAACTAAGACTGTGTTTGTATTTGGATAGTTTTGATACTCCAGCTATGGAAAAATGTGTCTTTGCCACTGTGTAGAGGATATGGGTTCACCAATAGTCTGGATTTTCAATCAGGGTCATTGCTTAAATTAAGAATTGAATTTTTCCAAGCACCTATAGTGAGGCCTTCAGAACCCTTTACCTTTAGTTGGCATTATCCTGTTCAGCAGAGAAAGATATTTTGCCCAGGTCTGTGGGATGCATTAAGTTCAAATATATAGTATGTCAATCTTGGTACCCTTCCAATATATGAATTCCACACTGCTACGTGCTGTACCTAATATAGTCACAGAAATGTCTGTCTTGCTTTGGTCACACATAGGCTACATTCTGCTCCATCAAATCCTCTGAAACAGATGGATTCAAATGAAGATTTGATTTCTCCATTACTGATTTCTCCATTACTGATTCTTGAAATTATGTTAAGTCACAAATTTCAAACAATACCACTTTGAAGAAAAGTAAAGGAGAAAAAATGTTTATTCAATTTCTATAACCATCCAAATCAACCAAGCAACTCTAAAATGTTAAGGAAAAAAGTAGATCTGGGTGAAATGAGGATATAATTTGTGATCCCCACGTATTGCTATGGTACAACTGTCCTTAATCCCAGCCTATCACTATGGTCAATTTTAAGGGACAATGAGAACTTTAATTAAACAACATCTGGAATATCTCTGGTGCAGTGAACATTAAAAAAGCACACCCACTGTAAGATAGTTGTGAAACAACTAATTATGCAAATGAAGGTAAATATATATTCTTCAAGATAATATTGCAGGCTCCAATCTGAGTTGGTGATAAACCTTTTGGTCCTGGAAATGGACTCTGATTGAATCCAGGCTAATAATGATTACAGTATTTATTCTGAGAGCCAGTGTTCTGTTTCCCTCCCCTCTGAAACCAGAAAACTCCAAAGAAAGATCAAATGCCCATAGCTGCAAACAGTTTAAAGGAACGGAGGGCTATTCCTTAAACAAAGTCCATGAAAAGCCGAAAAGAGGAGTCAAAGGCATTTATCTCCAGGAGACAGTTACCGGGCAAGAGTCCAAGCCAATGAGGAAAAAGCTGGAAGCTCTCCCAAGCAATTTGCAACACAAGGATTCACAGACCGAGATTCTGGAACTTTGTTCTCTGCAAAGAACAAGGTCCAGCCACACCGTTCTTAACCACTGTAGGGTGTGGCCCAGTTAGTGGTCAGCTGCAGCCCAGCCTCTCCCCCTTCTGTGTGTTCTTCATGCAGTTGCCTGCTCATGGCACACCTTGTTCTTGCATCAGCCAATGGCTCCTCCTCACTGCTGTCATCCCCCACCATCTCCTGTTGACTCATAGGTTGACCAGCCTCTGCTGGCACGCTGTCAGCAGCTGGCTCCTGTTGGCTGATGGAGGGCCAAGCCACCTCCGGCACGCTATCAGCAACTGACTCCAGATCTACTTCTGAGTCAGAGTCACTTGTCAGGTCAGCAGGTGGTGACAGAGCCACAACAGCCAGCGTATTATAATGGTTAAGACTTTTAGTTAAAACAACCACTCTAGGCTTGACTGGAAAGTTTGAAGGGTGATCGTACACAGCCCAGCCCAGCTATTATTGTTCTGCACCACCAATAATTCCACCAGGCATTTCATCCTATTCCTTGGGGGATTTGAGATTGACAGTTGGTCTTACAAATGAAAATCTGGAATTGTATCCCTACGGTGGATGATTTGGACTTGATTTGGAATGAGAAAAGCAGTAAAAGTGATCCCTTCTCTGCTAATGTTGAAGACGACAAATCTCTGATTTTTTTAAAATGAATAATAATGAGGTTACTGGGATGCCAGGACTGTAGGCTAGAGTAGGAAGCTGAGAAAACATTTCAGTAGATGGTGGTGGCAAATTGCTACTGTACTATAGCCAAAAATATCTTGATTCCTTCCATGAAATCACCAGATGTTGAGCTCAATTTACCTTTTAATGAATATTATATAGCAATGCACTTAACACACATTATATTTAGTTCATTTTTAGATGAGATTTTGATCCATTGTTTAGAAAGGTATTTTGCATCTGCAACTGCAGTTAATAGATAATGTAACCCTAATAGGGGCTGTCACAGAAGGAAACAATACATGTAAAGATTCCTTTGAATTAAGTTCTGTTCCTGGGGTTAGAAGGCACTTCCAGGTAGTTTAAGCATTGTCTTTTTCTGAGATTTTCCCAGTCTAGCCCTTGGATCTGGGATTTGCTGGTGATCTCAAATCTAAGCACTAATGAGGCCCACGCTTAATTTTTTGAAGATCAACAAATTGGCTAGAGTTACCTTCTCATAAAGAGAGGTTGATTGTACAGATGGTGAACAAGTAATTGCTGAAATACATAAATATTTATTGAAATTTCAAACAAAAGAAGACCAAGTAAAAATATGTAAGATAAAGTTTTTTAAAATATTTGAATTGGCTAGGAGCTGCCTTCTCCTCAACAGATGTTCAGTTCAACATTGTGTATAAATGGTGAACATGTAATTGCTAAAATATATAGATATTTATAGAAATTTGAAACAGAAGACCAAGTAAAAGAATAAATGATTAAGTTTGTTAAAATATTTGGTAATTACTTCATCTATTTATTACATTATTATTAAATGTATTAAATTATTTATTAAATGTATATGCTGCCCATCCCACTCTCAAGAAACTCTGGGTGGCTCACATTAAAAATGATAAACATTAATATTAAAATTGTAAACTACAGACTGAACAATGAGAAAATATGTGGACAATATTATATTACAAGAGAGTGTTTTTTTAAATATAATGACATACCTTTATGTCACCAGAAAAAGTGTCTAGAATATATAAAGGTACAAAGGCACTTCCAATTTATACAGGAAAAATGAACAAGAAGGACATTTTATCACATTTGGTAATGTAAAAAAGCTAGAAAATTCTGGATTAATACATTTGATCCACAGGTTAATATACATTTATGTTTTCTTTGGAGACTGATGGACAAGCAGTTGAAAAAAGTTATAGAACTTTGTTGGTATACATGATATCTGCAGAAAGATTATTGTATGAAGAAAAATGGAAAGATTCATGACTACCCCACAGTGAAGGAATGGTTTGTAAAGATGATTGAACTTGCTTAGAGGGCTAAGTTGACTCCTTTGATCAGAGAAAAGACAATATCTACATTGATAGCTGACTGCAAATCTCTTATGGACTTCATTTACAGAAAAGTGAACTAATATTTACGGTTTGGCACTAGATAGGATAATCTTATAGAAAGAAGGTAAGATTTAAGATTTAAGATTTAAGATTTATTGAAACTTGGATGCTGCCCTTCTCCCGAAGGACTCAGGGTGGCTAACAACAGTTAAAAAACACCAAAATACAAAATTTAAGAAGAAATAAACACCAATTCAATAAATCTTACACAATTAAATTAGATAAAACAACAAGGACAATTAAAACTTAATTAAAACCCAAACTCAGGCCAGGCCAGCTTGCTGAAATAACCAAGTCTTCAGGTTGCGGCAGAAGGACCGGAGTTTGGGGGCCGTCCGGAGCTCAAGGCTATCCGGAGCTCAAGGTCGTTATGATATAGCCATATAATAAGAGGAAAGATTTGTAATTATATCTATCACTGTTGTAAGGAAGACTGGAAGCTAGTTCTTTGTATTTTAAGAATCTTTGATGAATATGATATAATGCAAAGACCGTGGAATTCTCTGTGTTTCTGTCGCTGTCTCCATCTCTCTGTCTCTGTCTCTTTCTGTCTCTCCAGATAGATAGATAGATAGATAGATAGATAGATAGATAGATAGATAGATAGATAGATAGGGATAGCGATATATAAAATTTCATAGTCTTTGCATTGTATATTTTAAATGATCCCTCTCTGACTCTTGTACCTTAGAGATGCTCAAATAACGAAGCACAGCAGTACATTCATCTTATCAAGTAAAATTTCTCTAGACATCCTTTCCCATTCCTCAGTAAGATGCCAGACTATTCTGACACCTTTATGCTTTTTACAAAATTATGATTGTATCATCTCTGGATTCACCAGCATCGTGTTACTTCACAGTCACAGGCTTACAACCCCATTTCCTGCCCGGATGCTTTCCCTCCTCCACAGTGGCCTCTAAACACCTTATTTCCAGTGGGTTGAGTTTCCTTTCCTGACATCTGCTGTAACTATTCCCTTCCCATTCACAAAACTGAATGATGCCTACTCATTTGCTCAATAATAGCTTATGCACAGGAAGGTGTCAAGTATCTTTTCTCTCTGTCTCTCTGTCTCTCTGTCTGTCTCTGTCTGTCTGTCTGTCTGTCTCTCTCCCTCCCTCCCTCCCTCTCATTTAGC
>JANHFR010001665.1:46709-68072 GCA_032468015.1 Mimophis mahfalensis | reverse complement strand
ATTATTTGAACCATCTATTGTTATGGGGATACAGGGTAGGTTGAGTGTGGGGGTGTAAGATTTGTAATTTGAAATTGGCTTATGTATATATTCTTCGTTTTTAATTTTGTAAATTAATAAAATTATTAAAAATAAAAATTAAAAAAAGATGAGATTAGAGTGTGCTGAAAATGTTCATGTTAGGATTTAGTGTCCTGTATAGAACATGACAGCCCATTCGGCGTGGGCTATCGCAGGGAAGGTCCATCTCCACATAGCCCTCAAGTGATGATTTGCAAGGCTTAGAAAACATAATGGAACTTCTAGCAAAGAGCATTTGGGGAACTGATGTAGAGGAAGTTATTCTCTGAACAGTATTGAAGATTGGGCAAATGGAGTACTTTCCAAAGTTAAGTATTAGGGAATAATGGATGCTCCAGTTCCTCCTTCATAATTTCAATGAAACTGTGTCTGAGCACAAAGAGTACAAGTTCTCCTATACAGTATGTAGACTGATCGCTGCAGGCACCAGCCAGAACTTTTATGTGAATTGGTAATGATATTCTAATTGCTATCCCAGTGTGCTACCTAAATTACCACACATTTGGCACTGACCGTGCTCTTCCAGTGAGGTTTGGTACTTGTTGGTATGTTAATTTATTTCTTCAGCTTCAACTTTCTACTCTAGAATGAAGTCCAAGTGACAATACAAATAGGATTCACTTTTGTTGTATAATCATTGCTAGGAATGATATCTTAATGAACTCAGTGAGATTTTTTTCAAAGTGCAAGTATTACTTGTAGGTAGAGTGAATTTACTGATTGCTGGTTTGCAGCCAATATCCTTCCCCTCAATTTCTGCATCCTACCTACTCACTGCTTATCTCTGGAGTAAGACATATTGCTCTTATTTCTGAGGTGAGGGAAGAGTTTCAATAAATGTTTTCTGCATTTTGCAGGGAAGTAAAGGCAGTCTCCAGCCTTAAATACTGTGTACCTGAGAGCTGAGGTACAAAAGGTTTTTTAAGGCCAAAGCATAGATGAACCCCTCTCTTGAATCCCTATGAAGTGCTTCACATGTAGGCATAATAAAGCCTTTAATTTTTACAAAATTAGTTGGAACGGATCCTGGAGGTCTTCTACTCCAACCTCCTGTTCAAGCAGAAGCATTCATAGCATTCTGGACAAATGACTGTCAAATTTATTTTCAATACCTCCTGTGATGGAGCACTCACAACTTTTGCAGGCAGCTGTTTCACTGATTAATCGCTCTCACTGACAGGAAATATCTCCTTAGTTGGATCTCTCTATTTAGCTTCCATCCATTTCTTCTTGTCTTTCTCTCAGGAGAATAGGCTGACCCGCTCCTCTCTGTGACAGCCCCTCAAATATTGAAAGATTGGTATCTTGTCACCCACCTAATCCTTCTCTTCATACATGAGGTGTTTCCAGTTCCCCACACTGTTTATTGTCCAGTTTAACCTTCAGTTCCCTAATCATCTTTGTTGCTCTTCTCTGCACTCTTTTAAAATTCTTGACATCTTTTTTTGTACTGTGGTGACCAAAACTGGACACAATACTGCAGGTGAAATCTTACCAAAGCCGCCGTATGAAGTAGTATTAACATATCATGTGACTTTGATACTATCCTTCTGTTGATGTAGCCTAGAACTGCACTGGCTTTTTTTTTTTCATCTGCAGCACATTGCTGGCTCACACTTTTCCCTTCATTCCTCCTTTCCAGTTGTTTGGATGAGGAGAAGAATTGGATGAGGAGAAGTTTGGATGAGGAGAAGAATTTTTCCTGATTGTACTTTTATACCCTTTCCTTCTTCTTCAGTGAAACTCATGACACCGACGCAAATATGAAGTAAAGAGTGATGGAACTCACTGTGATCATTGTTATTTTATTTAAACTGAATATATTTACACTGCTATTTAGACAGGATTACAAAATACACAAGAACCAGTTTGGTGTAGTGGTTAAAGCACCAGGCTAGAAACCAGGAGCCTGTGAGTTTTAATCCTATCTTAGACATAAAACCAGCTGGGTAACCTTGAACAAGTCATAGACCAGTAGGTCAGGACCCCTTTGGGGGTCAAATGACCCTTTCACAGGGCTCACCTAAGGCCATCAGAAAAAAGATATTTCAGTACAAATATAGGTGTATGTGAAAATAATTTTATGGTTGGGGTTCACCACAACATGAGGAACTGTATTAAAGGGTCGCAGCATTAGGAAGGTTGAGAACCACTGTCATAGACTCTTAGCCCTGAGAATGGGACAAAGATAAACCACGCCCAAAACTGTTGCCAAAAAACCTGCAGGAGCTTTGCCCAGGCTTTCTCCAAGAATCATGCACAACCAGATGGAAGAGAAAAAAAGAGTATTAAACAGTGGCAGCAAGAGTAATGTTATTTTTTCCAAGTCTATCTCTCTATACTCAAAGGAAGCGACTAACTCCAGAGAGCCCTGCTGTTGCTGATTTGCTACAATGGACACAAGTATTGCTTCCAGTAACTTTAAAGTAACCTCATGCAATATACAGTATGTTGTGATTTTGACAAAGGGTAGCACTGTGGGAATAGGCATCTCCAGAGCAGCTTAGTTTGCAGAAGATCCTTCTTCTAAATAAGGCATTTCTGTAACAACACAGAAGTAATCTGGAATTATGACCTTATTGTTGTGGTGTGATATTTTTTTCTGCAGCCCAGTTGAAATTTACAGAGGTGTACAGAATGTTTGATTCTGGGGAAATATATTTACGAGATCTGTCAAAATAAATTATGCTTATGTGAGGCTTGGCTATTAGTTCACATATGTTTAGCCATTTCATTTATCTTACATTCTTAGTTCTGTGGTCTCTGTTTCTCATATATGGAAACAGTGACCCAGTGTCATTTCTTCCCTGAACCTGTGAATCCACAGGTTACAAATTAACCCTGTATTCAGGGGTGGGTTTCAAAAATTCCACCAACTGGTTCTCTGCCCAGTTGCTGGGTAGGTGTGGCAATAGTGGGAGTGGCCTAGTTGGGTGGTTGCTGGTAGGGCTGGCTTTCTGGCCTTCCATGACTTCCGGGAGACCTGGTTCCCCCACCCAAGACTCCAGGGCTTTCCCTGGAGCCTGGGGCCCCCCTCAAAAACAGCCTCCCCCAGCCTCCTGGAGGCTGGAAATAGCCCCGTTTTGGGCTTTCTGTGACTTCCAGGAGGCCCAGTTTTCACATCCCATAAGCCCTGAAGCCTGGGGAGGGCAAAAATGGCCTCCGCAGGCCCCCCCAGAGGCCAAAATTTGCCTCATTTTGGGACTTCTGGGAGGGCCGGTTTTTGCTCTCCCTGAGCCTCTGTGCATGCCTGGCACTTACCTGGGCCATGTGCAGACTCCTGGGAGGGGCCGGAAAGGGTGGGCGGGGTGGGGCCATCTGGTCATTCTATCTACCGGTTTGGTGAACCAGCTGGCATATTAACAGCCAGTTTTCCTGAACCAGCCCGAACCAGCTGAAACCCATCCCTGCCTGTAGTGCTATTGTTTTATCCAGGATTTTGTCCCCTGGTTTCCTGAAGCAACAGAGAAGGGAACAGAAGTATATGACTACACTGGTTCAAGGTTTACTCTAGGTGAGCTTTCTTTTACTCCATCCAATTTTGATTGTGCATTGAGAGCTTAGCAGTTGATTGTGGAACTATGTATGGAGATGATTGAGAAACATATACACACACCCAGAGAAAATAATATGCCTCCATATAAAAATACATGCAACATTTAAATGCTCACTGGGAAAAGTGGATTCAGACTGGATAAGAAAATACACCAATAATATGTGTATAGAACCACTATATATATATGTGCAGAAATGAATCTGTTTCTATCCCGCTACCTAGGGGATCTGCCACTATAGAGGAATATCACAGATATTCCATCTTAGCTAGCAGATATAATTTGACAGTACAATTGTTCTGTTATTCCCTGTAATAGAATATTGAAACAACAGTGTTTTGGCTGCCAGAATGCCTGGGCAATATACCTTTCCAGGATATTTTAAAGCTGATAGGATTAACCAATAATTCTAAAAATTAGGTTTCCTGAGACGACTTCTTCATTCTATTAAGCACACTGAGGTAATATTTTTCCCATGCATAGAACCAGTCATTGAATACTAAGATGTCACAGAAACATCTTTTCCAAAGTTTTAGGTTTGTGTGTAGAACTCAGAAATTTCCCAAGTTAAATTCTAGCATCTGGTGAATGGCATTTGACTTGTATTGCAATCAGAAACTAAAGAAGTATAAACATCAGCTGTATTACCAATCTTAACCAGAAAAGAGGTACAGTTTGTTGTACTTTAGGTACATAATTCAAAATGCTTGAATTGCAGGTAGGAAGGGACTAGCAGACTGGCAGTATATCAGTTCAGGTACATTAATATTTTGGCTCAAAGTAAGGAAAAAGATGCAAAACGAAGGCTTTCTGGGCTTAGGAACAAATGTTGCAAATTTTATTTTATAGACAGGCAACTGGAATGTACTTTGCCAATTCAAATTTCTCTGCTTCCAGGGCTTTATTCCAAGTGCATAAAACAAAGAGTAAGGGTCAGAAAGCCTACAGCAAAAAGGGTCATTCAACCATAAATGTGGTGTTGCATCCGTATATTTTAAGCTTTTGATTTAAAATTTATTTAAAAATAAAAATAAAAGAAAACCTCTAAAGTGGGACCAGCTGCACAAATCCCATAAGCCAGACTTTGCTTTCAATTGTTATCAGCAAATGAACCACTCTAGGGTGGGTTCCAGCCATCTCAAAGATCCCTCACCTCTAGCGCAGAGTACAGCTGAGTCAACAAAGGGAGACTCGGCTAAGAAACCAGTTTTAAATTCCAAAAGGAGGAAGTCAGCAAGCTGATTCTCTGACACTGATGCGTCATATTCTCTAAAGTGCATTTAAGTAATTCTATATTTTCAGCTTAATGGTTCTGCAGGCTCCCATTATTTAGATCAAGCTTCCCTTCTCACAACTTGGGGTACTCCAGAGGTATTGGATTTCAACTCCAAAAACACTGAGGCTGGTGGGCATGAGAAAAGATGGTCTAACACAACTGGGCTGCTCGAGATGACTTCTATTGTTACTTCTATTGTTTCAAAACGGGCTCAGCCATATCTCCTGGATTTCGTGAACTGCCTGGAATTCGGGTGGGATGGATTTCTTTCTGCTCATTCTTGTTCTAAATATTCCTGGAGAAAGATGGAGGGCTGTTAAGATTAAAAGTGAGTAAGGTTGTCCCCATCACCTGAAGAGGGGAAACAAAAAGACCCAGAGTTGGCCTTGACCGCTCAGCGAGAATAATCAAAATAGAGCTGGAAGGGGCCTTGGAGGTCTTTTAGTCCAACCCCTTGCTCAAGCAGGAAACCCTATACAATTTGAGACAAGTGGTTGTGTAGCCTCTTCTTAAAAGCCTCCAATGATGAAGCACCCACAACTTCTAAAGGCAAGCTGTTCCACAGTCAGTTGTTCTCACTGTTAGGAAGTTTCTCCTGTTCTCTCCTTGAGTAATTTCCTTCCATTGTTTATTGAATGTGATAGTGTGATAGTGTGATAATGATTCACTGGCATCAAAGAACCAACACTCCTTGTTCAACACAAGAACAACACAAGCTTGCTCCTTCTTTTGGGTGCATATTTGCTTTTGCTTCTCCCAGCTAGTCAGGCTTCTAGCAGCTGCCAATTCCTGCAAACATGAAGGAATGTAGAAATCATTTTGGAGTCAATGCTGATTCAAATACACACCAATCTAATAGCATTCCTGGAATCCCTGCAGTATCTGTTTCATTACTTGGTCTGTATTGAAGGGTTTGACATCAGGTAAAAGAAGCTAAATGTAGTAGCGATGAAAACTATCCAGGGCAAAGTTTCCCCAGCCTGGAGAACAAGGAAAGGGAGATGGAAGGGATCTGGAGGGTCAGCTGCTCTGCCTAAAGCAAGATCTGAACCAACTCCTGTCTTCAGAGGACACTGTGCATGTAAAACAAACTCATCATTTTTAGAATAAACTAAAAATGGGGGAGGGGATTTCAGTCCTTGCTTCATTCCTTTCTTCTTCAGTATCAAGGTACAACTTCTTTAAATGTATTCTCAGGAAAAGGTAAACATATTATTGTGCACATTGTTCTCAATGTATGCATATTTATTTATTTGTCCATCTCCTTCCTTGAGAAATTTATGCATTTTTTGTATTCATTTCTTTGTCTGGGAAACTGAATTTGGGAAACTTGTGAGATGACCCAGTGCTGGAAGATGGTTTGCAATTGATTTATGGAATGCAAGTTTATTTCTTTATCATAATGCAAACTAAACAAAAATATGACTTCTTACTTGGAGCAAAGGACGAGTGCTTGAAGGCTCCCTGAATGGGTAACCTTTCAACTGATAATTTAAGGTGGGTATATAGGATACCTCATTTCAAGCCAGGCTTGCTTTGAGCCATAAAAATCTAACTGCCAGAGGAACAGCAATTTATTGTAAATCTCAGTCTCTTGCTCAGATGCGACTGTCACATTTAGTTAAAACAACATGCTTCTGTTTATTTTATTCAATGGTTTTAATACTTTCATAATCCCTTCCATTTTCCCTGACTAAGCCTTTTCCCTTCATTTAAGATTATCTACTTTACTCAAAGTCTCATTGATTTTGCTGGATTCTATTTTTAAATGTATTTAAGGTTGAAGGCAAAGCTATTTTGCAGAGTTAATGGAAAATGCATATGTTCATGTGCAAATTTTAGAGCATCATATCCCACTCTGCCAAATTCTCATAAATATTCTAGTTCTATTTCTTCTAGTGGTAGAGATAAGAAATTGTCCTTTGTTCTTTTGGGGGACTAGTTTTGTCTGCATATTTGATTCAAAGCTAGGTTGAATATACCAGGGCATGAGAGGAAAATGACTTGTACATTGAACTTCTAGAAGAATCTTGGTTGTTTTACAAAATCAGGGGTGGGTTTCTACCGGTCTGGCCCAGTTCAGGCAAATGGGTTGTTAGTGTCACTATCAGTGATTGGAAGTGGCCCACCCACTACCTTTTATCACTGCGTACACATTCCATTAAGGCTAGGGAACAGCTGAGATGTGGCAGAGCCAAAATATAGCTCATCCGCCCTGTCACACCAATCAGTGCGCATGTGGTGTGCATGCGCAAAATGCACACACAAAGCGAACTGGTTGTTAGACTGGTAGAAACCCATCCATGATCAAGGATAGCTAACAATAATTAACTAAGGTCAGATGACTAACAAAAATCTAATAATTGCAAGATTCTCGATGAATGGGCAGACTGACACTGGGAGCAGGGATATCCTACTTATAACTATAGTTACTATAACTTGCCTGCAAAAATCTAAGTCATGGCAAACAATTAGAACTTTATATTTTCATTACTATCTAGAGATTGCTTGGATTTTTGCAGTATAGGTATGGTAGTCATACTTAGGAGGCAGTATAAATTCTCTGTTTTTCAGAACCTGGGAAGACAAGTTCTAGCCTCTTATTTTGGCCTCCATGCTTACTAATTTCCCTCTAGCACAGCCTCCCTTCAGTTGTCCCCTTCTGAGAGTCACACAGATTGGCTCCAAGGCGAATCACACAGATTGGCTCCAAGGCCTTGCTCTAAACTTACATCAGAGGAAGAAATCAGAGTGAGGAATCAAACACCTTCATATATTTCTCCAGCATATTCTGGAATGGTCAGTGTTTTGGAGCCAGAAGTAGAGTGAACAGTCACCAAAAGAGCTACATCACTAATAACTGAATCTGGGATTTTGGTGGGTATGTGGTAGCTCTAGGGAACATTAGGACAATGGTCTTAACTAATATGATTCCTCCATTGATACATCATGCCAGTGGCCCTCAAATGCACATATTAGGTCCAAGTGCTTATATGATCATTATTAGGGTGAAAATCTGGCAATGGAAATAGGAGAGAAATAGGAGAGAATCCTGTTACTCAAGTAGCAAATCAGCTGATGATGCGAAGATACAGTTCCCTTATGTATGCACATTTAATAAATATAGTCTAATATTATATACATTTAAGAACTATAGGCTTTGAAGGTAATCACTACTTAAACTTTGGCTTAGTAACTAAACTATTTAGAACGACCAGTATGGGATAAAGACCATATGATGGGGACAAAGTTTCAATAGGAGTACTTAGATGGTAATGATTTCCTCCTAGAAACTGGGGATTTTAAGATATGCTTCCAGTGCCAAACATTTTCCAGATCTGAGATGTGATTTCTCAATCTTATGGAATAGGGATTGGAGTTTTAGATCATGATGCTAAGTCTTATGTGATTATGACCAGGTTTGACCTCATTCAAAATGGACAAAGTGGCAAAACTTTGTAAAGATAACAGGAATGATATGTATCATTAGTTTAGCCTTACATGAGCTTTACCATCCCATTTTGGTTATGCTGCCTAATAATATAGTTATGTCAACCTCCATTGTTAGTGGGTGCCCTTTGCTTTAAGAAAATTTAAAATACTTCCATGGACCTTTATGTGTCCAGTCCTGGCTAAACGAAAGAGGGCTCTATAAATCTAATTATGGTGTCAGAAAACTCACATTGTTGCTTTAAAAAAAAAAAAATCTGAGCCAGGCACATTGCTTCAAATTTTGCCAGTTCCTATCAGATTGATAAGAAGTTTGAACTGACCTGCAAATCATTTCCAGAAGTTTTTTCTTAGGGATGTAGAGGTGTTGTTTTCTCTCTCTCTTGATGGTAGGATTACTATCACTGGTAAATTCTTAAGATTATGTAATACAACAATACCACAGCTTAGTATATAGTCTGCTAAACAGTAAGTTTTAATGAACATCCTACTTGATTTTGCATGCATATCTAAATGAGGATCATTCAAATCTGGAAAAGAAAACAGTTCAAAATATTGACATGTCAAGTAGATTGCTAATTTTTTTTGTATCAGCAGCTCTTTATCACTAAAACAATTTTCCACTTGCTGCTTAATCCCATGAAAAGCACATGATTAATTTTACAGGAAACAACAGCTGTTCAGAATTCCAGAGCCTTTGGACTCTCTGAAAATAATGGTAGACCTGTTCAACAATCATGAAAGTCTGAATCTTAAAAAGAAACTTTGTGATACATTCAACCAGCAGCACCTCAGGACACCTAGGTCTCCCTCTTTCCCTCCTTTGCCAGTATTCCAGTTTAAATTGTGACTTAATTGGCTTAATCCACCTTCTCCAACAGAAGCAATTGTGGGCTAAGCTCTAAATAGGTATTAACCCTACATTCTTTCTATATGTGCTTATCCTTCCTTAATAGTTCCATTTGCCAGATAAAGTGCAATGCTTTATATATCAATGGTGTTTTGACCTGGGCTTCCCAAGTACGCCAGAAACCAGTTTCTTAAACCAAAAAAAAAACAACCCCTTGTTTATTATCAATACAAGGAATGCCTCTTTAGCACCATTCTTAGTTAAAGACCTTGAAACAGTCTGGGAGAGCTGCCAAACTGATAAAGTCCAAGCACACTTGGCACAAGACTTGGTACAGAATCAGGAAGAAAGTTCCATGAGACAAAATTTGAATGAATTGTTTCCTACAAACACCACTCCCCTTTTGCTCCTCTTTGTGGCTTAGGGGAGTGGCCATTCACCATCCATCTGTGGCCTTACTCTCATGTTGGCCTCTTTTCTTGATCTGTTCTTGCCTCTTGGCAGCTCTGTGCATACACATGCTGGTAATAGGCTCCAGCCATCCTTCTGCCTCTCTAAAGTCTGATTTGGAAGGCAACAGATAACTGGCAGATGGCCCTGGCCCCATCTCTGCCTCGGATGCAGAGCCCTCATCCAAGCCTTTCCCAGACTCCAGGACTGGCCCAGGTTCCTCCCCAATCTCTTCATTGTCTGAATCTGCTGCCAGCTCTGCTGGCTGCTGGTGAGCCACAACAAATAGCACTTATATATTGCTGTATAGTGCTTTACAGCCCTCTCTAAGCAGCAGAGTCACCTTACTGCCCCCAACAATCTGGGCCTTTATTTTACCAACCTTGGAAGGTTGGAAGGCTGAGTCAACCTCGAGCCACCCAGAATCGAACTCCTGGAGTGAGCAGTGAGTTAGCCTGCAATACTGCATTCTAACCACTGCACCACCACAGCTCATATACCGTATTTTTTGGAGTATAAGATGCTCCAGAGTATAAGACACACATTAGTTTTTTTGGGGAAAAAATAAAAAAATTTCTGCCTCTGCCTACCAGCATCAGTATTCATCTGGCTAGCATCGTTAGAAACAGCCTGGTCAGCTTCAGCCCATTATTGCAGCCTGATTCAGCACAAGCAGCTGATTGGTGGGTGGATCAACCTCTGGAATACCCCCAATCAGCTGTTCCCAGGGGTGAACATTAACAACAGGTTCTCTGGTTGTGAGAGTGTGTGTGCTCTCTCGTTTAGCTCACACATGCCTCTTTGGGGCTGAGACACAGCTTCTACTAGACAGCAGCTGTTCCGGGCTGCCTTTTGGCCTCAGCACATTGCATCTTCAGGCAGTTCCAGGCAGTGGGGATTGGCAGTGATGGCAGCAATCCCCACCACATGGAACAGCCCCAAAATGCCCAAAAGCACGCCGCACAGAAGCCAAAAATTGGGTGTGTGGAGGCCGAAAATGCAATGCGCTCAGGTGATCCCTGCAGCCTTGAACTGGCCAAAAACATGAGGCATGGAGGCAGAGATGATCTGTGGCAATCACTACAGCCTGGAACAGGTCGAAAATGAAATGAGCGGAGGGCAAAAATGGCTGAAGGGTGGGGGCTGGTGGGTGGGCAGGGCTACATTCAATGTATAAGATGCATCCTAAATTTCATTCTATTTTTTGGGGTGGGGGAAATGTGTCTTAAACTCCGAAAAATATGGTAGTTTGTTGCCAGTTGGTACTGTTACTATGTGTGGGCACCATCTCTTTATATTGCCTTGATCAAAGGAGGAAAACTCTGTTTCCTTTTGAAGAGAATTTTCAGAAATGTATTTTTATAAGCAGAATATCATCACTATTCATTGCTGGTCTTGGGTGTTGTTAGATAAAGAGTCTTCTATTTCATAAACCACCAAAAGTATTCCTATTTATATGATCTGGTTAGTTTTTACATACAGGAAGGCTAAGTTTTTATATTATCAAAAGTTAACCAGAAGCAAGTGTTTCATTTGCAAAGCTTTTCACACCATCCAGGTTTATTAACAGTTTCATGAATTATTTCGAAAAAGGACCTGGTTGTTACACCAGTCAGCTCTATATTGAGCAATTTTTTAATTAGAACTTTCATTTTGTTCATATTTTCCCAAGTTGCAAAGTAGTATATTAGCTTTCCCAGAGTTAATCTCTTTCCCAGACTGTGGGTTTCTCAAATTAGGTGGTCTTTTAGGGAACCCACTTATCTGGCCAAGCAATGCTCAACATGAATTATTTATGTCTATTTATCTGTATTTGGACTGCTTCTGTATTCTGAATATCTCTCTGGCCTGTAATTCATAAGTGAGTTTTGGTGCACTGGGGAATCTAATAATAATAAAATAATAAAATATGAACTAGAGCTAAGCATTTATGTTCCCCTGAAATTTCAGAGTTTTTAAAAATAATCCAATAGCTTTACAGAAAAAAAAAATATCTTTCCATCCTCATTTTCCTTACAGATGTGTTTACAGGATGAATTGTTATATTGGAGAAGTTCACTTTTTCTATGTTTCAAACCACCTCCTCCTTTGGCAGACTTTCAGGTCTGTTTATGGGAATGTTAAGTACTGTATTACATTTGCAGTTCCATTTAAATACCTGTTCATCATTATGTTTAGGTGGAGCTAATTCCCTTCTTTAATAAGAAGAAAAAGAAAAGAAAAGAAAAAAGTTGGTTTTATTTCTTTATGATAAATACTAAAAATTGCAAGAATGCATTTGAATTGGCACTTACTGCTTGCTAGAATTGGCTTGTGCTATATTTGTGGGTTTAGAAATAGTCCCTAACTGGTAAGAAAAGGCTTGGAATTTTTTCAAGGAGGTTTGAGGGATGTAATAAAGAAATGGCAGGAGATGCAAAAATAAAATAAAATGAAATAATGTACCACATTAGAAACTATTTGCTTGCTTATTTTTCTCCTGTTTTGCAATGACTAACTGACTTTTTCACTTGTTATTCCTTCTTTGCTTGGAATAGCTTGAAAAGTCTCAAAGACTCTTCTGGTACCTTAAACTAACCAATTAATTTTTGCATAGTGTCCATAGATCTCAGTCCATTTCATCAAATGCAAGTGAACTGTGATGCATTAACACTAATAGGATAACAAGTTGTTTAGTCTTTAAGGTACCATGAGGATTTACCCCCCTCATTTTTGCTGTAAAAGGCATATGGATATTCATCTGGAAACCTGGTTTGGGAAGCCTGGTTTCAAATGAATTTAATAGAAAGATACTTAGATGATTGAGTTGACATATTTTAAATGAAATTTGTAAGGAGAGTGTTTTTTTCTATAGGATCAAAACTCTGTCAATTCATCATATGGAATGTTAATTAATTGTATGGAGTCCAATAGTGTTAGGGAAGGGAAAGGAAGGGAAGGGAAGGGAAGAGAAGAGAAGAGAAGAGAAAAGAGAAGAGAAGAGAAGAGAGAAGAGAAGAGAAGTTAATCTTAACATGTGTGGAGGATTTGTGAAGTGGAAGTGGTAAAGACACTCCCAGTGCACAAGAGATATGTGCAATCGTAAGACTGCATAAGGGATAGCTCTTCTTATGAATAGGGAACTGGTGTTTGTCCTTTAACCCACTGGCAGTAGTCAAACCTGCTAATATGGCAATAGCACTTAGAATTATATACTGCTTTATAGTGCTCTTTACAGCCCTTAATAAGCAGTTTACAGAGTCACCATATTGCCCCCAACAATTTTGGACCTCATTTTACCAACCTCGGAATGATGAAAGTCTGAGTAAACCTTGAGCCTGGTGAGAGTCGAACTGCCAAACTGAAGGCAGCCAGCAGTCAGCAGAAGTAGCCTGCAGTATTGCATTCTAACCATTGTTCCATCATGGCTCTAATAGACTCACTGGTTATTGATCCGATGATTATATACTTCATTCTGAACTTTTTGTAATTTCAGAAGCAAGAACAAAAGGAAATGGGTTAAAATATAGAAAGGTAACCATATCTGTGGTTCTGGACAGTTCTGGATCATGGTTTTTTTACAAGGGCACAGAACGGCTGCAGGTTATTCTGCACAAAATAATATTTGGCTGTGCTATCTTTATCCTGGGGTTAATGCGCTTCTCTAGTTTTGTTCTTGCAAAAATACATGTTGGCATAAACCAATGCTATGGTTTAATCTGGTTGATTTAATGCTAATCACAGCCTGTTTGCAAGCTAATCCTCTTTCTCAGCTCATCCGTCCGTAACATGCATGTAGTGTTTTTCTGAAACAGTGCTATAGCTATGTTCAAAAATAGCCCAGTTGTAAAGTAGAAGGTTTGGTGTGATGAAATGGAGGAAAAAAGCAATCATTACCGGGAACTTCATCTTTACAGGTGCTGCATGGGGATGGCAATGCTGGTAGCAGATGTAGTCTTCTCCTTGAGCTTGGTAGTACCCAGAGTTGAATGGCCATGGAGGACACAAATTCTGATTGGTCCACAGGTAAATCCAGTGCTACCAAAACTGGAATAGGGTAAGCAAGACAGCATTGATTCCAGTTGACTAAAATAACTGTGGAGCATTGCATGAACAGTGATAGAACTGGAACTGAATGATAGCACTTAGCAGTAGCACTTAGGTGTATAAACTGCTTCACAGTGCTTTACATCCCTCTCTAAGTGTCAGCATATTACCTCCAACAATCTGGGTCCTCATTTTACCAATCTTGGAAGGATGAAAGGCTGAGTCAACCTTGAGCCTCTCAGAATCAAACTTTTCTGGGGTGAGCTGAATTAGCCTGCAGTACTGCATTCCAATCACTGTGCCACCACGGCCCCTGATACTGGCTCTAGAAGCACTTACGTAATAGGCTATAGTTGGAGAGCTCATGCATAAGTCCTCAGAAATAATAGTCAAAAGAAAAAAAAAAGCAAAAGAAAATGCTTTTGCAAAATGCTTTGTTAGTAAAAGAGGCAGGTTAAACTAGAAGTTTTCCCCAGATGTAATTATCCTTCTGTACAGCCCAGGCAAAAGAATACTAAATCTAAAGCACAGATCTAGTGCTCTTTCAAAAGCCCAAATAGCACCTGACAAATGGAATGACAAGCATCAGTCAGGCATTACACAAGGAAATACCTCTGTGGAAGATAAGCATCTTGGTTTTCTAACAGCCCAGATCAAAATGAGAGGCTAAGTCCAGCGGCTGTAGGATATAGGATGTTCCTAGAGGCCTAAAATGGCCAAGAAGAGCTGCACAAATCCTAACCCCTAACTGCTTTATTTGTTTGTTTGTTCAATTGTAGCTGCCCTTTCATACACTTGACTGGGCAGGCTCACAATTATCTACTTAATGGTCAGTGAAGGATGCCTAATCATAGCTATAGCAAAAGTAGTATCTGGAATACAGGAAAAATATTTTTAAATTAATCTAACTAAACTGTCTCAACCTGGGGTTGAGATGAGGGCAAAGTGATGAGGACATGGAAATAAAAGGTGGTTATGGGGCATTTTTTCTCTCTTGTTGTTATAGTTGGGGGGGAAAGGAGGAAAAATCCACAGGAAAGAAGCATCTCTGTAGATATTAATTTTTAAGAGAAATAGCAGCTTAAAGAAAAAAATATATATGTAAAGTAATAGAAGAGTCTGTTGCTCAGCCTTAAACAGGGCTTTCTTAATAACATTTTGAGCCCCGGGCAAAGCAGTGTTCTGGGGCCCCTACAACAACTACTCACAGGAATAAAAATGTAAATGGCTAATAAAATTAAACATATATTTGCATGTTAGTATTAATTTTAAAAAAGGAGTAAAAGGTAATGAATTGTTGCTGTATTTATATGATACAAGGTGCACTGAAGGGTTAACATACACAGATTAGTATGGGGCCCCTATGCTCATGGGGCCCATGGGCAAGTGCCCATCAGGCCCATCCGTTAAGACAGCCTTCATGTCTTCAAAGCAAATTTCAAATTTGCCATCTGGCTAAATACAATTAATCTGTCTGTTAGGATCCAGTCCATATTAACTGGGCAGCCATATTTCAGTTATTTCTACTCATTGTAAAATAATTCACGCAGCCAAAACTCATTAGTGACTTTCCTTAGCAGTTTCCAGATCTGACCATAGAATTGGCTTTCTCTGTAGTAGCTGGAATTTTTTAACAGGAATTACAGTCAGAAAATAACTTTCATATGCATTAATACCAAAGAGGAATGCAAACTATATTTTATATTCTATTGTGTATTATGTGTTGGTTTCAATAGAAAATTTCTGACATTTTTTCCCAGTTGTGAAGTGGAGCTGACAGAAATGGGGAGAAAAACGAAGGTTCGTGACACTTTATAAAAGTCAGCAAAAAGCGTTTAGCCTAATTTTCAGATTTAGGAGTGCAGGCATTTTCCAGTACTCATGACTAAGGATGAAATATGATTCTGTTAAAGATCTTCTGGAACTGAATTTGGGTATTTGTTGCCATAGCAGGTGAATTTTTTTCTTCTATTCAATCATGTCAGATTTTTGGAGACTTGGCAGTTTTCTTGGCAAGATTCTTCAGAAGTGGTTTGCCATTGGCGGAATAAAGCCTGGCTAACATTCATCTTTTCTAAGGAGGAAAAGCCTGTGGTGGGTGTAACAGACTTTCCATTTTATAAGGAGGCTGAGGACCTAACTTTTACGTTCACCCCCCACACACACCCAAAAAAAGCTTGGTGCATCCAAGAATGTTACATTGTCCTGGCCTTTCCAAAGATCTGAGAAAGAAATTTCCAGTCAAAAATAACTTTATGCTACAGAAAGCATACTTAGTCATTTAAAAGTAAAAGGTTAAAAAAAAAAAAAAACAGAAATGGGGAGGAAATCATGTATTTTAGAAAGGTAAATTGTTTTGAATTTTGGGAAATCAGGTGGATGTAGGAGCAAATTTTATACTAACTATATATTCTGGCTTCTTAGGGGAAAATAACCTTGAGCTAAACTTAATTCCTGATGATTCCATGAACCAGTTTTCTTGACAACAATATAGAGGGGGTGTTGCAAAGGCAGGATATTTTTGCAAATTCCAGGATATTTTTCAGTTTCCTAGTCTAGCTTGCTGCTCTGCTCTGATATCCACTGGTGATATTTTGTTCAAATACTAACTGTCCCATCCTATATGGCTTCAGAGAGGTGCCTTCTCTAGTGCAGTCACCTGCTGAGTGAAGAATTATACAAAACATATCCCTGGCCTATTCATCCTTAGCCACCATAGATTCTACAGCTAGGATGTCTCTTTCCATCAAAGGATCCTAGGGAAGGGAAAGGGTTATGTCAGATGGGCAGGAGCCGGTCCTTCCTGTCTTTTAGAGAAGGTTACTGAGAGGGCTATAGCTCCAAAGGCCTTTGAAAGAAAGAAATTACCTGGATCTTTTTCATTTGGGGTTCGGGATGGGTAGCAGTGTTGAGGATTACCTATGGAGGGCCAGTGAATGTACATGCATCCTTCTCTCGTGGATCTTTGATGGCATTCAATACCACCAACCATGATATCATTCTGAACTGCCTGATGGGGTTGAGAATGGGGGCGGGCAGTGTTTGCAATGGTTATCCTGCTTCTTCTATGGTTGTTTCCAGTTGATTTCAGTAGCGATAGTGAGACATCTAGCTCTAGAGACCCCCATTATGTGAGGTGTCTTAGGAGTTGTCTTTCTCTCCTTTTCAATAAATAAATAAATTATGGGAAGCTAATTGCTGTATCACAGATGTGCTCATAATTGTTTTTTTCAGTCATATGTCTAACTCTGATAGACATCAAATATTATTCTAATCAGAAAAGGGCTTTGGGAACTATCCTGAGCCCTGGTGTTGCCATCGTGGCACCATGGTTCCAGCCATGGTGGTTGGAATGCAGTTACTGCAGGCTACTTCTGCTGGCTGCCTGCAATTTGGAAGTTCAAATCTCAGCAGGCTCAAGGTTGACTCAGCCTTCCATCCTTCCAAGGTAGGTTAGAGAGGGCTGTAAAGCACTGTAAAGTAGTATATAAGCCTAAATGCTATTGCTATCCTCTGCCTTAAATAATAGTGTGAGAGTTCCTCAGAATGTTTACAGGACATAATTCTTAGGGAAGACACATTTTTGGAAGGAGAAACTCACCTCTGTATCAAATCCATAAAGGCAGGGGTCCCCAATCCCTGGGCTGCACCCCACTACCAGGCTGTGGCCCATTCAGAACCAGGCTGCAGAATCTGCACATGCGCTGACCTGTTGCTCACATGGAACTCCCGTCTCTCCCCCCCCCCCCCACCAGCTGGTCCGCAAAGCTGGAAATGTTGCAGACTGCTGCATAAATGTGATTTTTGGAAAAGGCCATTAGGATCGTCTTTGTAGCTTTCAGACAGAGAATTTTGGACCTTGTTTCAAGTGATCTGCTGAGCTATACATTTATGATAACGATGACTTGTCAGGAGAAGAAAAAAAAATAGAATGCAAATATCACAACATCCAGTAAGCCAAAGCCCAGTTGACAAATGGTGGTCTATCTTGCCCCTACAGAGGCGAGCTGGTGCCATTGCCAACCACAGACCCTAATTCTGTAGTTATGATTCAGCTTCCCTACTAATTGCTACATGTGAAATTAGAGCCTCTGCTTATTTGGTTCTGCGGAAGATATTAACAGAAATGGGAATTTTCTGTTTGGTTTGCCGGCACAGCTGATGATTGTGTAAACACTTTCTGGCATAGATTTCCCAGTTTACTGAGATCAGAGTTCATCAGGGTAGCCTACATCCCTGTATGATGCACTCCTTTGATTAACCCCATGGATCTGCTAATCAGGAGGTCACTTGCTGGTCAGAGGTGTGCTTATGGCACGCTTCCTGATATGCTGTATATTATTATGGCAATTGTAAATGTCACATGTAGCAGACTTTGAGAATGTGTTTGGAAGTCTAGCTATATAATTAGGGTACATTATCCTCAAATGGAATATGCCAGCTGACATTCAAAAGACAATAATAAGGTTCTTCCCACCACCCACCCCTTCTGTTTCACTTTAGCATGCTGGCCATCAGTGCAAAATTCAGAAATCCCTTTTGTTATTTTATTTAGTTTACGTTCTCCTTCAAGACAATTAAAGGCAGATATTTTACCCTAAATGCAATTATAATAAAACAGTAATGAAGCATTGCTTGGATGGAGGTAAACAAAGTGCCACACAGCTTACATGGGGAGGAATTGATGGAAGCACCACACAGCAGATGTCGTAGTTGCTTTTGGCCCTTCGCCTCTTGTTTTTTTTCTCAATATTGAGATAGATATTTTGGATGTTGTCAGTGAGTCGTTGATGTCATTTCCAGTAACTCCAAGACACTTGTTGAAGGTGCTTCAAATCAGAAACTGTTTATTTAAATAAAATTATTCAGAACTATTTACAATCTGATTTGTCTGCTCTTTCATTATAAACGTAGTTATGCCAAAGGATAACTGCTATAGCCTGATCATGTGTTAATATTTTTGCATTCCCACATTAAAACAATAACTTCTATATGCTGTAAGGTGCATTTAAAATGGCCAACAGTGTTTTAGGCCACACCACACTAACAGTCTGGAGTCAGTCTGGCTCTAAGCAGGTGCAAGCCCAACTCCTGTAGTCACAAGACAGCCATGTGAGCTGTCAATTATTATTAAGGGTTACGCTATAAATATGGGTAACTGCAATGCCTAGAGGGTGCACACACATACAACAGAAACCTTTCCTGCCTCTCATATCTACTCTGTTTGTATTGCTTTCAGTTTTACTTCTGTAAGTACAGCCACCTCGTGGCTCCTATGAATATTTGTAAATAAAACATCTTTTGGTTGATCAAGATTGTCTGGTATCCTGGCTTTGGGCTCTAAATCGATCCATCGACCTGAGATCAGATGCAAGGTTTATCATTTAGTTGTTAACAATATTGTAGGTCCAAGTCTGCAATACTAAAAAATTAACATCATAGCAGCAGTTGTGACAAGGAGATGTGAGCTGAGGGGAAAGACAGGTATATATACAGACAGGAGGTTCCTCCCCTTATGCTGATTGACAGAGTGGGAAAACTCAGGAACTCCCACTTTATATTAATACGTATTAAGGTCAAGGCCAGCACCTGTTAATATTTTTATTTAACACTCACTGTATAAAAATAACCTTTAGCAAGACAGAGTGGGTGCCACAAATTGAAATGTCACATTAAGAAAAGAAACACTGCATTTATTTTTATATATTTTTTGCACCATTCAGGCCCTCAGGGAGTAACGAAGGAGCTACAGAGTAGTTTAATCAAGTAAGAACTAAGTACGGTGCCTAGAATGTAGGAAAGTACATGTGGCTTTTCTCATTTAGGTTTTTGTCCTTTTATTGTACAACTCATTTTGGAAACTACTGCTTCTATGGTTGTAGTTACACATACACAGTGTTATGACATTACAAATCAACTAAAATTGTCTATAAATGGCTGTGCTAGTGATGAAGTTGCAGCATCTGCCAGTACCTGGATGAATCTTGGCTGATCTGGATAGTATTGTGCTAGGAAATTCCAGAGCAGTAAACAGGGAAGTTGACAAAACAACAAGGGATCTGGCAATCACAAACCACTTTTGTATTGTTGCCAAGAAAACCTTATAGATGTTAGAGTATTGATCTTATTTCCTGATTTACTAATCTTATTCCAGATTACAATATGGCTTTACTGTACAATTGCCCTGCTTCACTAAGAGAAAGTTGGTAGTAATCTACCTTTTGTCAATATCTTACACCTCTATCCCTTTTCTATTTGGCTGCATTGTGGGAAGATGTTGTTGGACCTTTGGTCCCACTGTGATCCTGATTTGGATGAGAACTTCCTCTCTTCCCTGAATGCGACTTCTATGCTGCAAATGAAAGGAAGCAATCATTTTTGTAAGGAAATTTCCCACTAGATGCAAATAGCAGCTAGGAATCTCCCCAACTGGAACCATAGGAATGGCACAGTGGGGAAAAAAAAGATCTTATTATTATACCCAGATTAGATGGGGTTCTACCTGCTATTTAATCTGTCTTTTTAAAGTAATGTGTCATTTTTCACTTTGACTCTTTGCACATGAATTTTAAATTGCCAGAATTGCCAGTCTTGAGGTATAATGTTAACCTCACAGGAAATACTTGCCAGGATGTGTTTTGAATTACACCATATGTACCTTAAACCGTGTGGCATTCTAATTTACTGAGATTTATTTTTCAGCCTCCTACTCTGTCTATACTGTGGTGTATCTGTACTGAAGAGGAAGAGGAGGGAGAGAGAAGGGTGGGGTGGGGAGAGCAGTGTAGGTTGATCGGTGGTTGAAAATATTCTAGTAAATCAGGGGGCAAAAGAGCATCGGTTTTCTTGATCTGAGCCCCTATAGCGTCTATCCAATAGATGTTTGCTTTGTCTGAAAAAATGGTGGGAGAGCAGTTGCAGTAAGTGAGAATTCGTGTTGTGCAGCAGGAATGCATAAAATATAGATAGAAAAGAGCTGAAATGTGAATACTTAACTAATTTCAGGAAGACCCTTCAGGTAATAAATTCAGGCCATGAATCCTGTTTGGTTTGCGAACTAAATGGGAAAGGAAAGAGATTTTCATTCTCTGCTCCCCCACAATATCCTGCTATTAACAAACTCATTCCAGACAAAACCAAACAAAAAGCAAAAGCCACAATTGTGCTTAAATAAAACTTCATTTCAAGCCAAGTCTGCATATATGCTCTGGGTGAAATATAAAGATTAGGCTATTGTGTTCCAAGGAGGACTACCGTATCAGTACAGGTAGTCCCTGGGTTATGAGTGTTCCCTTAGCAAACGTTCAAATTACGCGATCAGTGCCCCCTAGCATTTCCAAACAAGGCCCAAAACTACAAATCTTGCAGCACCATGGCAGTTGTACACTCTTACAAACAACTGCAGAGGCTCTGCAACATTCATCCTGCACATTGCCGGTTGAAATGGAGCTTCTGAGTGGCCAATCCACCCCTCAGAAGACCCGTTTGACCATCCAGAGACCTCACCCAGTACATGGCCAGCCAAAAGGGCCTTGGTGGTTCAGGCAGCTAATGCCTCCTTAATTACTAACAACTGCCTGCAATTAGTGCAGGTTCAAGTCCCACCAGGCTCAAGGTTGACTCAGCCTTTCATCCTTTCGAGGTAGGTAAAATGAGGACCCAGATTGTGGGGGCAA
>JANHFR010001664.1:68248-85072 GCA_032468015.1 Mimophis mahfalensis | reverse complement strand
ATACATGGCAATTTTGTGCAATAGCGGAAATACGTATGTGCTTAGAAATGGAAGCAGTATGGCTTGAGGAGTCATAATATTGCCCATTATGTTTCCCTGAGGAGATGCTGATGTTGCTAAACAGAACACTGAAATGCAAATTCTATCCACTATTAACTTTCTTCTTGCAGTCCCATTTGGGACATTGAGATATTCTTTAGAAACAAAGATGCTGTTTAAACCTACCTTTGCTTTACAGCATGCCAGTTTGCTATTTTATTTTTATTTTATTTTATTTTTATATTCTCTCTCTCTATAAGAGAATAATTATATTCTCTTCTCTCTATATTTTTATATTCTCTCTCTCTCTTTTATATTCTCTCTCTCTCTTTTATATTCTCTCTCTCTCTCTCTTTATTTTTATAATTCTCTCTCTCTCTCTCTCTATTTATATTCTCTCTCTCTATATTCTCTCTCTCTCTATTTTATATTCTCTCTCTCTATAAATATACGTATACATATGTATGAAGACATGGAAAAATACCCGAACAAAGCATAATGCCATACATATACATATATTCTCTCTCTATATATATAATGTATACCAGTATATGCACGCATGCATTCATTCATTCGTTTTCTCTCTCTCTCCCCCCCCCTCTCTCTATACACACATACACTTCCTCCCTCCCCCTCTTCATCTATCTACACACACATACTCACTCTCTCTCTCAATGCTGGGGAGGCAACCAAGGCATTATGCCAACATACACTGGAAGAATCTTTGTTACTGACAAAAATCCTTAGAGAATTTACCAGTCATACCTGAAGAACCAAATAATCTCCAGATTTGCTATTTTGTCCTGTTTTCTGGAACCAGATACTATGGACAATTATAGACCCATGCTTAGAATGTGTAGCTTAATCTCCTGTTAATATGATTTTCAGAGGAAATAATGAAGCTTGAACGTGAAAATTAAACTCACTCTAAAATGCATTCTTTCAGAAAGTGCACAAAAATGGCATAATTCTATTTTCTGTGTGATGATGGAATATTGTACCATGCTATACTGTAGGTTTGTTAATAAAGTGTTAACCAGGTACTATGCAAAGAATGACTCTATATCGAAAAATAATTCACTAGGATACACTGACATACATCCTCTGCTTCTATTAGGCCAGTGGTTCTCAATCTGTGGTCCATGGACCCCTGAAGGTCAGTGATGTCATCACAGAGGTTCTGTGAAGGCTTGAAGAAATGTTATGAGTTAAGTCTTGGGGCTCTGTGGCCATGGTCCATGGCCAGAAAAGGTATTTAAGGGGATCCATGGTGAAGAAAAGGTTGTATTAAACTTCATCATATATATTATGCCAAGTGACCCTAATCTTCTTGCCTTGGTAGATATATTTGGAATTTTGACAAAATATTATAGGCACTCATGTAAAATGGATGCAAAGGTTTGCCCTTTCAAACTATACCACTGAGGGGAAAACCAATCACTAAAGATTGATTTTGCAGACATTATTTATAATCCTTCTGCATACCTAACTCTGAACTCTCCCTACTACTTCTGCTTACCCCTTCCTTACTTCTGGGCAAGTGGCCACATTGTAATAGGTTGCAAACAATCATAGAACCTATTTGGATCCTAGAAGCATTATTGGAAATAAATATGATGTTGGAGGTTTGCCACCTTACTTTATAGCATGCCAGCTTTCCATTTATTAATTAATTAAAACCATAATAATTAAAAGTCAGCTGGGTGGGGAGCCTACAAAGGCCTATGGTGATTTCTATAGGGGTCCAGGTGCTATTTTGGGGAACCCCACATTAAGGGGTAGCGGTTTATGATTATTGATTATCATGTTATTACAAAGCAGCAGGTTCTACATTCAGAATGTTATTCTTGTGCATGTGTGTATTGTATCACTAAACATGCAGATTATGCAAAGAGACAATTTTATAAGAGTTGACACAACTATACATGTACCTGCTTGAATTCTTTCATGACTAATGCCAGGTACATTAAAAGCAAAATGCCTTTAAGAGTAATTTAATGCCAGGCTCTTATTGGAAGACTGTTAACTCACTTAAGATAGTGATGTCAGTTTAGCATTAGCCCTGTTTTGCATCAAACCACCAGATTAAAATGATGTAGCAATGATATTTTGGAACTGCAGTACTTATTACATTTATAACAAATTGTTAATCCTCCAGACAGTCTGGAACTAAACATCTAGGATTGCTAGGATTCAAATACTGGATGATTCAACAAAATTCTTCAGATCTCAATGTGAAATCACAAAATCTCCCTATGCATTCTGGGATGGATAGGTATAAATTACAAATTAACTTCTACATTTAAATGAATGATGTGCCTACATTATTCAAATGCTTTACCATCCAGGAACCACTTCAAAGGCAAAGATCAAAAGAAGGAAAACTAGATAAAAAGATAAATTGGTAACTTTGGAATGCTATGAAGAATTACACTCCCTATGCCATAATACATAACAGATACCAGGGTTCTGTCATAAATTCTACTTCTGTACTAGATATCTATATCCTTTGGCAGGCTATATTTTAAAGAAGGAACAAAAGGCTTATTTTGGTAAATACTATGCCCACAAATGAAAACGGATAGCAATAAAATTCTGCTTTCAAGTTAGAAATGTGCTAAAATATGAAGTAAAAATCTATACTTCATTCATTTACTGTGACTCCTAAACTCTTTCAAAATGTCAGTGTAATCAAGAATTAATTTTATTTTTATGATTAAACCATCTGTAATAGACACTGAGGTTTCTCTATCATAATACGATACCTTAAAGAGAGATTCCCTCGTATCCAAAACTTTAAACAGCTTTTTTAAAAATTGCTAATGCATCTCATGTAAAGGGAATATTGCAAGCAAAATTTCCATGTCACTGATTCTGTAGATTTGGGGGTATTTGCCCAGTTACATTTCCTCTTTCATATTCCTTGTATCTATGATTTAATTCTCCCCTGTAGTGAATCCGTATGCTTATGGGAATGTTTCAGACATAAATATTAAAACCACTTCAGCACTTCTATGAAGTGTGAAAGTTTTTAATGCAGGATGAAATGGAAAAAATACTTTTAAAAATGAATTTATATGTTTGATGCATAGGAAGATTTACATTAAAGAGAACACATACATATCTTCAAACACATAAACAGTGAAAACCATATCAGCCTTTGCAGCAAAGAGAGGATATAAGACGAATGAATGAATGAAGGAATAAAGGAAGGAATGAACGCATAAATATCTGAAATAATGCTGAAATAGGGGATTCTATCTCATCCTTAAGTTGCTTGAGACGTCCTTTCAATTCCTCACTGGTGATGTTTTTGAGATCACTTTCTTATTGTATCTGACAAGCCTTCTAAAATTCACATGGTATCCACACTTTCCAATAGGAAGTTTCTTTTTTATGTCTTCCACTAAGATTTAGTAAAAGAGTGGGAGCCTGCAAATAGCTGGACAAGTGATTGTACAGTGAAAGACACAATAATTACATACACACAAACCTTGGCTACTTCTTACCCACGGTTGGTAGAAAAATACATTATTCCACCTATAATCTTTTCACTAGAAGTCTTCTTTGAAAGACATTTGAAGAATTAGAAGGATAGGGAAAAGATGGGAGATTTTTCTATACACTATTAATCAGAATCCAAGATAATAACATGGCAAATTGCTTTGTTATGGTTCAAACTCTTACATGGACTTGGGTTTTTATTGTGCAATCTGCATTGTAAGGATATTGGGACTACAGTTCTAACCCCCACCACCCAAAGTAGAAATAAAGGCAGCACATAAACTCCATTTATAAAAAACAGAGCCAATTACAAACCATGATTTGTGAATTTTGTTTTTACAATAAACCTAGTGAAGATGAAGGGGAATATAGGTTTAGATAAAAAATGGCAAACTGGTTTTAGTTAAAAACGGGTAAAAGCATTCAAGCTTCTTTTCTGAGACATACTAGAAGAAGATGTAGTAGAAACTACTATGCCTATCTGAGGATTGCTGTGGCTTGATATGAATCACAATAAGCCACAGTTTATTATAGATGCAGCACTTCTATATTAGATTAACTGATCTCAGGGAATAGCTTGGGGACAAGAAGTACATGTGGCTGTAGAAGAAATGTCACCTTGAGCTTTTGAGGACACATGTAAATAACAACTTCCCTTTTTAGTACTACCTATATTTGCGACAGGGAGCTGGTAATAGAACTGACAAAAACTAAAATCAAGCACTGTGTAAATTATAGGATCAGATCAGCTCACTGAGAAAACCTTATCAAATATAAAGTAGCTTGAGAGAAATACATCTTTTTTTAAAAATTATTTTAAGTAATACTTAAAGGGGCAAGACTCTTTCTTCTTGCTCTGTACTGAATCCATCCTGAGTATTTAAATTTGTTAATATAATAATCAAGCAATCTGAAATCAAATAGAAATGTAGTGATGTGGAATACTGTAAGGATAGTGGTTTTTTTAACCAAGACGTTCACTTGTCTTCAAAATTAACTTATGAATTGCATTCACTAATATCCTGCCTTTATAATTAGAAAAGATTCAAGTCAACTAAGGCAAGAAATATAAAGTTAAAGTATCTAAATAGAGCAGACTTTGTTCCATTCTCTCCTGTAGAGAAGTAGTCATTCTGCTAAAAGGGATAATGCTAGCAGAAAGATTTTCATTCTCCACTTCATCTCTCCTTCTGCTAAGATTATTTGAAACACAGAAACACACGCAGTTGGAGATCAGTCTTCTGGACAGGGTGTTGTGCTTTGAATTAATTCCACAAACTCGCTGAAGTGGCTAATTAAACCCTATGGTATCTTCCAGTATAAACTTATGATCTGTTTAATTCCCAAGAGGAAGATCCCAGTTGAGATAAATTAACGTGAATTAAGAGAGTGTGTTTCCTGGCGTTTCTTAAACTGAAGTTACACTGGAGAAACACCACCTATAAGGTTTTAGCAAGACGGCTGTAGCAGACTTAATTACACTAAATAAAAACTGGATTTTCACTACAAATGTTTTCTGTTCATGCATATGAAATATCCCCAATTTTCCTCTCCTGAATATCATGAACACTGACTTCTGGAGCAGTACCTTTATTTAACACGCCTCAGACAGAGGAACGTTGCTGTTCCTCCCCCTGAACAAAGTTACACTGTCACACAGAATGCTGTATAAAGTCCATCTACGTGCCTCTGCAGTTGTGCTCATGAAACCCTGGATTATGTTTAGAGATGCAATAAAAGTTAAGATAAGAATAACTAGGCTCAGTAGTTTTTACAACCTGAAATGTATTGCTCTTTAAAATGGTCTCATGGGTCACTCCACTACATCTGTGCTTGCAAGGCATTGGTTACTTCTGTAATTTAACCACTGAAATATTTGGCACTTACCCCCAGACATTATCATAAAGTGTACGGTTGATGACTTGGGCAGCTATTTCTAGGAGCATAACATTAGCTACATAGGAAACTGATGGTGAGTAAATACGATGAAGCATTATGCTGTTTTTCTGTACTAGTGGAGAGATATCAGCAATCATTTTGCTGGGTTTCTGCTGTAAAAACAAATGGTAAATGGCTTAGATAACTAAAAGTTTGGAGACAGAGAAAGGTTCACAAATAAAAAAGGAAAAAAGATCATTGTTTGTGATCCACTGGATGCCAAAGATCAACTGAAACTTCTGCAAAGCAGTGATCCCAATTGCACCCATTAATTTAAATAAGAATGTTGCTGTACTCAATGTCTTCTGAGCCAGAGGTTGTATTTAAAAAAAGTAGTGAATAAGGCCAGGATGAAAGCTAATTCTGATTTAATTTCACTTGCATTTATACTGGTATTTAATTAAAATTAAATTTAGCTACTACTTCTCTAAATTAATGGTTTTACCTCTATTTACAATTAAGATTTAGTAAAATCTTCAAAGATATTTAAGGGCCACGCCCCAGTTTTCAGAAGTGTTTTAAGGTTTCATGTAGAACACTACTGCTACATATTCTAGTCAATTTATTTATTTACTGGGTTTATAGACCACTCCAATCACTAATTCTAAGCAATGTGTAAATCTGTAACTGTGCAAATGTGCAAATCTTATTCAACACAAAAATGTAACAAATAAAACCCAAAACATAATCAACACATATCAACTTAACAAACATAAAGACAGAAAACTAAAGGATAAAATCCAGTGATAAGGAGAAAACTATTATGATATAACCCCTGAAATCTGGAAATACCCAGGTCTTAATGACTTTTCAGAAAGCCCCTATGGTAGGGATCATTCAGATTTCTGAGCAGATGCTGTTCATGTCAGTGCTCCAACTAACTCCAAACCAATAAACTCGGATATAAGCATTTCCTCAAAGTTCCATTCTATTAGAGTTGTCATATTGGCATATCTGGGAAAACCTGAATCTGAAAGTTCCGGGTTTTCCCTTCCCCAAAAGAAATTCAAAGATCCATCCCCTACACATCACATGGCCCAATCAAACGTCGTCCCAACAGAAGACATTTCTCCAGACACTCCTTTCCAGGTGCAGGGTAACATATCCCTGACTTCTAAGAATGTTGTTGAGTCTAATCTTCTACTCCCCCTCCCAAATCCCCAGCACTAAATGTGGCAGCCTTGAGGCTTCTAAACAAAATATGGCTTCCAAGGCTGACAGTTCCATTGAAAAGAACTAATGGACCCAGAATTGAGTCCCACAAATAGTTAAGTCCTGAACGGCTTAACTAATAGTATATTTTTAGCCAGTGCAGCTAAAAAGCCGATATGGACAAACTGCAATGCACCCATAATTACTCAAGTTACCCACCATTGTTGTAAAACAGCGTGGGGAAACAACGAAAAAAAGCTCACTTTCAGAATGCAACTGATAGTACATCATTTTATTTATTTATTTATCTATTTGTATCCTGCCTTTATTATTTTTACAAATAATTCAAGGTGGCAAACATATTCAATACATCTCCTTCCTCCAATTTTCCCAGAACAACTACTGTTTGATGTGAGTTGGGCTGAGAGACAGTGACTGGCCCAAGGTCACCCAGCTGTCTTTCAATGGCTCAGGTGGGACTTTATCTCATGGCCTTCTGCCTTCTAGGCTGGTACCTTAACCACTAGACCAGCGGTTGTGACGCCTTTGGAGGTCGAATGACCCTTTCACAGGGGTCACCTAAGACCATCGGAAAACACATGTTTCCGATGGTCTTAAGAATCAAGACACCACTACTCCATCCGTCTCCAGACAGGTCCGCCCACATGCAGATAATATGAGTACCCGGTGTGATGACATCATCACACCAACCCCATCACATACACTCTGTACAAATACAAGTGCATGTGACAGGGTTGGCACCATAATGTACTTATGCAATGAAAGTAGCAACAAAAATAATTTTATGGTCGAGGGTCACCAGAAATGAGGAACTGTATTAAAGGGTTGCAGCATTAGGAAGGTTGAGAACCACTGCACTAGACCAAACTGGCTCCTAACAGATCCATTCAGAATAAAACTAGTAATGCCTCAGGAGTGCTTATCTTTGCTCTCTTTTGTGTTACCTTATGCCAGGGGTGTCAAACTCACAGCCTGTGGGCCAGATGCATCATATGCTGGCCATGCCCAGTTTAGCCAAGGGGGAAAAAAAACAGGATATATCACATGATGCTGCTGTGACGACGCAGGTTTGACACCCCTGCCTAACGCCTTCTCTGCTTCTATTCTCAAATGGCATGTTCCAAAAGCAAAATGTATGTATCGTAAGGATGAACATCCTTATTTTCCTACTATGCACATCCAACAAGGACTGCTCTGTACATGTAGTGCAAAGTGCTGTCTCCTTAACAACTTAATAAATCTATTGTAAAGCATCTTTAAAAGCTTGCATAACACCTTTGATATCTGCAGCCTTATTAATGTTTCCTTTTATCGCCTTAAGCTTAATTGTACACATGGGAATGTTCTTATCAAGAGATTAAAGGTCAAGTATGTAGTTAACATCTATTCAGAAAAAGCTGGATGAGGTTTGTTCGAAGATGTTATTTTGGGTTGAAACATTTCCAAGGATTTGTTTAATCAATGCATTTAAAGCAATTTCTCAGAATTTTATGGGATTACAAGCAGCATCCCCAGTAATGAGTTTAAACTATATTTACCGTAACTGAAAACTAGAAGAACCAAAGAGAAAAAAGAAAGTACATTATATTTGCTAAGTGCTGGATGATACTGCTTGAATCTGTGAATGATTATTTTCATCAAATAATCTGAAGGCTAATAAAATGTGACAATTTTGTGAGATTTTTATTACTTTAAGCATTAATTCATACATCTGTAAATACACACACACACACACACACATATTGATTTGACTTAGAATTCTTCCATGTTAAAATACAGGTAGTGCTTGAGTTAAGACCACACATTTAACAACTGTTTGAAGTGACGACGGTGCTGAAACAGATGACTTATGTCCATTCCTTGCACTTACGACCATTGTAAAGTCCCCATGGTCACACGATCACAATTCAGTAGCTTGGCAATTGTCATGTATTTACAATGACTGCAGCATTTTGGGATGTCATTTTCAACCTTTCCAGATGGCTTCCATAAAACAGTCAATAGGGAAAGGCAGATTAACTTAACAATTATAGTGTTTCACTTAGTCACTGTGACAAAAAAGGTTATAAAATTGGCAATTTCTGGTCCCAATTGTGGTCATAAGTTGTGGACTATCTGTACTATTTATCTGTTCTTGAATTGGTAGAAAAAATATGCATCCCCATCACTGATTCCTATTCCACAGCAATAAAACTGTAGTAGTCAATAAGCAATATATCACCTGTTGCAAGACAAATTGAAGAAAATGGTTTTCTAATAGGGAGTGGGGCCATATTGAATGATTTGAATACTTGAATGGTCACCTGTCAAGCTACCTAACAGGTCTCAGGCACTGAGGCAAGCATGGGGTGAAACGAGAAAGCTGAAGCACAGCCTCTCTTCAGCATCTACACCCCCTTAAACAAACTATTTGTAAACGTTTACCCTCCTGTGTGATGATCGATCACAAGTGCAGAGGATGGCTGCAAGATGAAAGTAGTGGTAATGATAATAAGCAACCTTTATCCTCAGCTAATGCTATAAATGGAATGACTCTGTTGCCAGCGGATGGTTTTGTTCAATAACAGCAATAATAAACCTCCAGATAAAAAGCTAAGTATTTTTTTTCTAAAAGATGAAGCTTGGAAACATGTGTCTGTCTGTGTTTATATAGAAATACTTCCCATTAAGCTCAGTAGGGCATATTCCCTGCAAATATTCAGCCAATAGTTTCAGTCTTTTTAACCATTAAATTTCCTGATCCTTCAATTGAAATTCTTAATGCTAATGTTCAAGAATCCAAATATTGAATGCCAGTGCTTACTTCATGAGTATAAATTAACTGTACATTGGTTATTACCAGTGATTTTTTTAGATGACAATATCAATAATATGCATTCATGGTTATCACTAAGAAATATTATATCACTTGCCTAAAATCATAATTTGTATTCAAACACAGGTAATGATAATCCAAAATAGCTTTTAAATATCTGATAAGGTAGGACATCTTGTGATGAGTTTCACAAGACACATCAATAAATAAATAATTGCATTTGTAACAAAGCTAGCAAAAGGATTTGAGTACCATATTTTAATCAAATCAGTTTTTAAAAAGAGACAAGTCTATGCTATATTGAGGGTCTTTTCTACACCCAAAGAATTTATCATTTCTGAATGGGTACCAGAACAAATCAGTTAATAATCTGATAAAAATGTTTGTTGACCTTTCATAAAATCAGATTATGTAGGATGGATAATCATGGGCGGTATAATTTGTAATCTACATGGCAGAGTTGTTGTCAATTTTTTTAGCATGAATATTAAACAAGGAAATCAGATATTGGCTTGCAGTCAGCAGAATCTTTATTAGTTTTCAAAATCTAATATAAGCCTCAACAAGGGTCACTACAAATTTCACTAAGATAAACCTCCAGTAGTCAATCTATTTCATATCCTTAATTTGGATAGCAATCAGGACCAGGAGTTTCTTCTGCTTTCATAATTTTAATAGTGTTTAATTATTTTTTGAAGAGACAAAGATGCGGTTTTGATAGCATAGAGCTTTATCATATAAAAATGATTTCTTCCTAATTTACAGCTGATTTAATAAATTATATCATGAAGTATATCAATAAAAATAGCTTATTAAATTATAATAAATCCATATTTTATCCCCAGCATCTTTGATAGCAGAAATAATTCTGTAAGGTTTTCCCTTACAGTGGTATTGTGGTACTTAACTGCTTTGAAACTCATCAAATTTGGTAGTTACCGGTAATACATTTTGACATGAAAATTTTGTCCCCATACTCATCATTTATTTGGTATTCAATGCACAAACTAGAACTTGTTGGTGTCAGCTGCAATGTTGACTCACTACATTATTCTTTATGGGAAAAAATTGTTTGGTACTTGTTTCTGGTACTCATCATGACTCCTGGAACCAATTAAGGATGAGTACCGAGATACAAGTATACTTCTAAAACTTTATTTTATTTGACACAATTATATTCTGTTTCAGATCTAAGATGGAAAATATAACTATAATTTGATTTATGGAGAAGCAATGTGGTGTAGCATTAAATTGTTGGTGCAGGAGTGAGAAATTGCACCTTGTTACCATCAGAGTGACTTTGGGGTAGCTGCTTTCTCAGAGGTCAACGTATGTGACCCAGTGGTGGTCATGGGAAAAAATAGATGTGAATTTAATCCCTTTCTTTTAGATGCCTGATGACTTTACTAAAAAGTGACTGCTTCAGTACCACCTGTGGAAGCAGAGGTGGAAAAATTATATTAGCTATTTTGCTTTCTATTCAAGAAATCCCACTTGATGCCATAAATCTCACAATACTGGAAGAAGGTTTTTGAATGAAGCAAATGTAAAAACCACCATGATAAACAGCTTCAGCTTCTAGTTTGTACTCCAATTATAATGAAAGAATCTGTAACAGTTTATGATAATGACCTTGGAAAACTGATGGAAGAACTGCAGTCTGAGTTCACTGAAGGAATGTGGATGTGGCAAGCATCCCAGAAGGGACCTCCCTAGTTTCTTACAATATAAAGGTGAGAGGCGAGAAATGTACTGTCAGACTTACAAGATCAGTGGCGGGATTCAATTTTTTTTACTACCGGTTCCGTGAGCATGGCTTGGTAGGCATGGCTATGTGGTCAGCCAATCAGAGGTGGTATTTGCTGGTTCTCCGAACCAATGAAAATTATCGCTACCCATTCTCCGGAACCTGTCAGAACTGGTTGAATACCACCACTGTGCAAGATATTGTTCATGTAATATTTTACAATAAAGTTAGAACCAATACATCTGGATGTGCTTGTCTGGACTGCCTCACAAGGCTGACATCCAGTGATTTTCAGCCTCAGAGCCCCAAAGGAAGAGATGAACTCTACAGAAGGCAAAATTATCTTTATATTTAGTATAAAATAGTAACAAGAATTTTGCAAACCTGACTGTACTCCTCCCCCATCCAACCACACAATTCGTGTGAATTAGGGAAGTGCCTGAATTGCATATGCCTTCTTCTTCTTTTGAACTTAAACCCCAAGTTTCCCTCTTTTCACTTTGGTAACTGATTTAGTCTCTATCTCTAAGTTATCTTCCTTGTTCTCTGCAGTAGGCCAATGTATTCTCAGTTAAGTTTTTCAACACCACGTTTCTTCTTCCTTCAGCTTTTCTAATGTTTTAGTTTTCACAGATGGGAAAACTATGTTCTTGATAATATATACTTTTGTTGTCAATGCGATTTCTTTTTGAACAGAAATATTTTGTTTAAATCCCTCACGGCCTATCTCCTAGTTAGCAGATGTTGCTTATTTCATGGTTTTACTCATCACTCCTGTAAATTTTCATGTTTATGAAGATAAAGCCTATCACCGCTTCAACTTAGAATCACATAACTGCAGTGTTGGAAAAGATCTAATCTAATCCTCTGCAATGTGCCGAAAAAACATTTAAAATGTTCATTAAAAACGTCCAAGGATAGACTGTTCTACTCGTATAGATTTTACCAGTAGGACATTTTTCCAGATATTTAAATAAAATGTGGGTAGCTGCACCTTATACCCATTATTATTGGTTTGGGGTAGCCACTATCAGGTGGGGAAAAGTGCGTGAGTAGCTGAGGAGGACATGCAAGTGACTAAGGACATGCAATCTAAGCACAACATGGTTCAGTGCAGGTGTAAGTTGGCTGGTGAGGCACAATGTAAGCCCAGAGGGGCTAGGTGCATGGATGGGCAAGACTTACCTGAGCAATTTGTGACTTTTCCTGCTGGCTTTCTCTTAACTTTACTTGCTGAAAGTTGGCAAGAAGGCCACAAATTGCAACCATGGGATGCTGCAACTATTGTAAGTGCGAGTTGGGATGGCTGGTACTTCAAGGACCAATCATAACCATCGCTTGTTCAGTATCATTGTAACTTTGAATGGCCGCTGAACAAATAGTTTGTTAACTGATGACTACCTGTAAAATGCATCCAATTAGTTGGAATGTATATGTATTTTAGATATCAAAACAATGTTCAGATTTGCAGAAATATTCTAGTGCTTCAAAAGCTTCCAATTTTGTAAGAATTCCAAAAATATGAGAGAACTCCTAAAAGGCAAAACTACTTTTATACACACAGTTTTTCTGCTTCCACACAATATTCTTATTAACAATCAGCTTTTCTGCCAACAAATTATCCCCCATGAAATGCCTTTTATCCAGCAGGCATATTTCCAGATGTCTAAATATTTCTTTCTCCCTCCGCCCCCCCCACTCCTTCACACACACACACACAACCTCTTATGTTCTGCTACTGAACAGAGAATCTGGATATAACCACAAGGTCATGTGCAACTATTTTAGTCTTTCCTTCTTAACTGATTCATAATGGAAAGAAAAATGAAATGGCTGCAACAAAATTGATTTCTTAGATAGGATTACTGATGTCTGGACTCTTCATAAAATCATGTGACTAAGGCAAGAAAATTAGATAACAAAAGCAGTGCAATGTAGCAGCTTTGAACTTAGTAGACCGGGAAGATTGATGTTCAAATCCTACTTAAGCTTGCCTTAAGCTTTCAAAGGAAAAGAAGAATATAAATGCAGAAAACAGAACAACAGAACCACTACTACCACCCACGGCATCCATATACATGTCAAAATTGGCAAACAGAGAGTTGCAAAGCAATCCCCACCCCTTTAGGATGTTCTGTGATGTCACACTCAAATTCACAGCTGTGTCTGCCATGCTCCCGAACTGGACGCCCCTGCCAAGAAAGGGTACAACAAAAACATTGAAGCATCCTTTCTCTAACAATGCAGTTCACCTGCAAACCCTAACATTTCCTTACCATGCTGTAGTTACCTCAGTAGTAGAGAAAGTACCCTAAATTTTGGACCATAAGACACCCTCCCCCCCCCCCCCCCCGCCAAAGTGGGGGGAAAATGAGGGTGCGTCTTATGGTCCGAATGCTGTCCAACGTGTGCACGAGTGGGGGCAAGCCAAGCCGGCTCTCTCAGAATGACGGAGCTAAATATTTTACTATACTGGTACTATTTGGTTCAGAATATTTTTTTCTCGTTTTCCTGACCTAAAAACTGGGTGTGTCTTATGGTCAGGTGCGCCTTATGGTCCGAAAAATACGGTATTCTTCTACCTCAGGGGTGTCAAACTTGATTTCATTGAGGGCTGCATCAGGGTTGTGTTTGACCTCAGGGGGGTAGGGTTGGGCATGGCCAGGGTGGAATGACCAGCTCAATGTCACACATGTTGGGGGTGCCTGTGGTGACCTGAGCACTCTACCAGTGAAAACGGGCTCCCAAGCTCCATTTTCAACTGCAACGGCTTCCTCTGCCAGCAAAAATGGATCTCTGTTTTTTCTGGTTGAGGCACTGCGGGCCAGTCCTTCGCTGTTTCCAGGGCAGCCCCATGGACCAGATCTAAGCACCCTGTGGGCCAGATCCAGCCCATGGGCCTTGAGTTTGACACTTCTGTTTTACTTCCTTCCTTTTCTTCCACCCATTAACTAATAAGATTAATTTCACTCCTACAGCTTGAGCTACTGCATTTTTGACACTTGACAATTGGCCCATATTTATGGCCATTTGCAGTGTCTCACAATCACATGACTACAGTTTATGTTTTTTTGCTGGAAACCAGCATTTGCGTAGGTTACCTTACTACTTTATGGTACTTATTACTGCCACAGAAGATAATAAAATTGGGAGTGGTTGCATAGTGATCTATTTTACAACTGTTTGAACTTGTGATCAAAATTGCAGTCTCAATTACATTCAAAAGGATTATTTGTAAAAATAAAGACACCTTTGACTGCTGGTGTTTACCTGGACAATCACGTACTTTTCCTAATGATACAGAAGTGGCTTGCTATTGCCTTTTTTCAGGCTATCGTTTCTATTTTCCTAATTTAGACCACATTCCTGGAATTGCTCATATCCATGCCTTTACAAGGTCCAATTCTGATTCCTTTGGGGTTAACTAAGATCTGTCAAGTACTGCTACCTGTACTATAGCCTATGCAAGTAGTCCTCAACTTCATTCAGTGACCATTCAAAGTTACAATGGCACTGAAAAAAAATGACTTATGAACATTTTTCACACCTATAACCATTGCAGCATCCTCCTGGTCAGACAATCAAAATTCAGATGCTCAGCAACTGACTCATATTTATGCTGGTTGCAGTGTCCCAGGGTCATATGACATGCAAAGTCACATGCAAAGTCAATAGGAAAGCCATATTCACTTAACAACTATGTCACTAACTTAATAACTGCAGTGGTTCACTTAACAGCTGGAGCAAAACTCACGTAACAACTGACTCACTTAGCGATAGAAATTTTGGGCTCAACTGTGGTCATAAGTTGAGGACTACCATTTACTCCAATAGGTACCAGTAGGATACTACTGCTGTAGCTTCTACTCAAGTCTCAGTCCAAACACTCTCTTATTTTTTCAAAGGATCAGTTATTCTTTTCACAAGTTATGATCTTACGTCTATAAAATTAAAAGTGTTAGACGATGAAATGAATACCGGTCTGTAGGCACTTAATAACATAATCAACCTTTTAGTATTTAATAGATTACAAGATTCCTTGGTGTGATTGCTGCAAAAGACTAACAAAGCAACCTACCTGGAATATTAAGTAACTCATTTATTTTAAAGCAAATTTGCATTACAACACATATGGCAAATATCAGGTCTCACTGAAGGGAGGAGAAGGGTAGGCTTTAGAAACTTACCTGACATTTGCACTGAGACACAGTTTTTTGTAAGCAAATGTCACCCCATTCTGTACTGTCAGGATGAAATATAGCATCTACAGCCCCATTTTGATTTTCAAAAGAAATATGTTGTAGCAAGCTTAATAAATATGTTAAAAAGTTTGTGCCCGTGTGTGAGTGGTCCAATGCTGTATAAAACTTATGCTATCCAAAAGCAAATGAAGTCAGCTACAGTAGACACAATGGAATCATCCAGGAATGCAAATTACCAATATTAGCATAAAAAGTATAACCATAAAGGATGTGTGGAAACTAGTTATTCATAATAGCTGCTAAACTGTATTACTTATTTAACCACCGTAATGAAAAGAACCATTTGAATTATGAATAGCCCCAAATGAGTTTTCACTTTAAAATATTTTCAAAGCTTCATATTCGTTCTAGCTTACCTATATACATGCTTGCCACTGATTTCAGAGAGACCACGGTCTGTTTTATATTTACCTCATTGAGAGATAAGAAATAGATAGATTATCTTGGAAATTACCTTGGAAAACCTCATATTAGATTATCTTGGAAAACCTCATATGAAGATCAATCATATACACATTCTTTCAAGTAAGTTGTATTTCACATGTAGTATTGGTTTGTGAAAGGAAAATACTTCCCTAAAGCTTGCAAAGTAAAAATCTTAATTAGAAATGGAGGATGATTTTATATGATACAGATCAATACTTCTTGTTCCATCTTTTAGTGACTGAATTTAGAACCGAGTTAAGCAAGAGAAAACTGATCCAGTACTTGCCAGGTTTGTAGGACAAGTATCAAGAAACATGGTAACCAGGTGGATCACAGAAATCTAGAGATTTAAAGTAATTTGGAATTTTAGGCACTGGATGACTAAATAGGTGGCTTAAAGTACTAATTCCAACTAACTGCTTGATGAATCAAATTTTCTACAAGCAATGCTTGTTTAGTGACCATAATTATAATCAGCAACTGAGATGGTCAGTATGTGAAACTGTGACTGTGATGACCATCTTATTCAGCTCTCTTTGCTTTATAGACCTTCAAAGGTTGTAAATATGAACCCTTGTCACCAGGTAACTTTTCCATTACCATTATGAACCAGCCTATAATTGTTCCTAAATGAGGATTGTCTGTATTTATGCCAATTTCCCCCTGGTGCTGATCAAAGGAAGAATATTATCTTATTGGAGACCACCCCATCTTGCCCTACTCTGCCAATCAAGTCATAAAGCTTCCAGATAACGGTGAAAGGGGCATTATTCACTTGTAATGAAGCTTCCCCAAATTCATTGGATCTAGATCAGTGGTTCTCAACCTTCCTAATGACGTGATCCTTTAATACAGTTCCTCATGTTGTGGTGACCCCCAACCATAAAGTTATTTTCACATACACCTGTATTTGTATTGAA